>JAMKQA010012891.1:0-30815 GCA_024699735.1 Posidonia australis
GGTCCCCGTTCTAAATCCCAGCCAAAGCATAGGCAGTGAACGAGTGGTGCTTTCGGAGCCTTGACCTCTGCCAAAGCAGTAGGCTGTGTCGCTTTACTAACACCGACGCGACCCCAGTTAAGGGGGAACAAGCCCGATTTTCCATCCTACGCCAAAACTATTAGGATGAACCACCGGAACATGTCCTTCGTAGACTATATAGGTAAGCCTAGGATAGGAGAAGAATGCATGCCCTATATGATGTATGCGAAGTATGCTTTAAGTTTTTTACTTGCAAGCTTATTAAGCCATGGGGGAAGATTTACAGTTTGTCCCTAGTTTGCCTTAAGATTTGATTTTGGTTGTTACGTTTTATTAACCAAGGAGGGGAGGCAAGCATGTCTCTATTCTCCTAAGCATGGCATAACAGGAAGGGAAATAAACACGCAAGTAGGCATGACTAAATGAAAGTATGTGCTACAAAATGTGCAAAAGGCATGGCAAATGTGTGAAAGAACAATATAGCAAAGGCAATGCATGCAAAAGACACCACTTAAAAAGAAAGCAAGGGAAAGATAGCATGGCATGGGAAAATAAAGCAAGCAAGGAGAAAGCCAAAAAAAGAGAAATCAAAGCGAAGCCGGGATCTGGTTATCCCCAGCGGAGTCGCTAGTTCTTGTAACCATGCCGACGGGGGTGGCCACAAATAGGTGATATGTGTGTCCAAAAGCGGTAGAGCCACGGCAAAAAGAAAAGGGGAAAAAATGCAAAAATGCAGGAGTCGCCACCTAGTCTATTATGGAAGACGAGGAAAATCATAAAGACATGAAAAATCATGCAAACAAACAAAAAGAGGATGCGTGAACCAGAAATGCGGGTAAGGATCCCTGTTACGTACGAGGAAGGTGTTAGGCACCCTCGCACGCCTGATAAATCGGTCTTCTAATGATTTCTCTTTTGCAAATGAAATATCAGCTTTTCAACCTTTTGCTGTACGCCCGAGGGCGATATGGCATGCCATGCAAATGCGTGTGGTGTCTAAAGTATAGGTGCATGATGTGTAGGGGTGTGTCCTAATGCTCAGAAATATCGCTCGTGTGCCGGGCCAAGAGTTGATGCAAGAATATTGCATAATAAGATCAAAGATCTAATATATTGAGCGATTTATCATCCTTGCTTACTATATGCCTAAATGCAAGCTAAAATGCAGGAAAACTGCTGAAAACAGAGGTGTACCTTCCTAATGCATCAAGCATGAAAATCAGATGATAACCCAGAAGCAAATTGGGTCGAGAAAGCAAGCAAAACATATGAAAAACATGCTGTGTGCTACTGAAAACAGGCCACTACGCCTGTTTGGTGCGCCGGACTGGTGCGTTAGTCTGGAGCGCCACCTATGTGCGTCTAGGTGGGCTAGTAATGTATGCAGAAGCAAAAACAGAAAGCCATGCAAAGCAAAACATCAGAGGATGCACTCTGGAAAAGTATGCAATAGAAATCATTATGGAAAAGCTAGGAAAACATGCCTTGAAAGAGTTAAAAATGCAAATGCAATGCAATGACCTTGAGCTCAAGGGCCTGAAGCCTCACACAAGATCTCACCTATTCGAACTAGATGCAGAAAGCAATGATTCAGTCAGACCTCTGGATCATGGACTGATACACATGATTCTCACAAGGGAGTAAGGTGCAATCAGTCTACTAGATTCAGCCTGGAGCTGAATAATAAAACAGAGAAAATAAATGGAAAACAGTCTGATCGAGAGCTGAAAACATGCAGGTGGCATCTTGGCAAACCAGAGAATCAATCAGAAAGAAATAAGCTCAAAACTCTGCGATAAAGCCATGCAAGTATGGTGCTGAATGCAAGTGCTTCGATCTCTGGCCAGTCTGGTGCGCCTGTTGAGTGCGGCAGACTGGTGCGCGGGTTGGGTGCGACTGGGATGTGCGCCCCAGGGAGTCTGGATCAGACTGTGACCTGATCCAGAACCCACCCAACAGAGATACAAGGAGGATTCATGTAGGTGCTAAAAGGATCTATGCTATGATAAAAATTGGAAAACATACTGCGAGTGCATAGGGTCAAGAATCATCATGAAAACAAAGCATTTGAAGCCAAAGCAAGTTGGTGGGTTCATGCATGAAAACGTGTGAAATACTTAGGAACAAGCATGATCTGGATAAAACGAATCAAAAAATGTGTAAATGATAATCAAATGCGTATGCTTCTACGTGCAAGGGCATACATGGTGCATGGCAACATTATGTGCAAGGAAACAATAGCTCATGCAGATTTCATGCTAGAAATGTAAACATAGATTAGCATGGAGATTATTTACATAGAATGCGAGCATGTTATCATAAAAACTTCATAAACATGGAACAAAACAGATCATACATAAGGCTTTAAGCATGTTTTATCAAGTTCTGAAATGATATTTAGAAAATAAAAAGGAGGTAGAAAGCCTACCTCACGAAGTGTTGCTTCTTCGCAATATCAGAGATAAGAAGATCCTCGTTGCTTTGGAAGGCTCTAGGACGCAAGGGAGTGCTCCAGGGAATGAAAATAAGCTGTTGGACTGATGGAGAGGCTCGTGCAGAGGTCAGGCTTCAGAGCAGAAAATGGTTGGATGCAAGGTTTCTACTCAGGATTCTCAGCTCTCAGGATTTTTCGTCACTAGGAAAGTGGTGCTCTCATGGTTGCCTATGGACCTCTATTTATAGGGATCTCCTCAAGGCTAACTCATGGAATGAGGAGAGCCTCGCAGACGAAGAGCCTGGTAGATTCCAAGGCATATTCGCTGCTGGAGGTAACTGCCAAGGAAGGTGGAAAGCCAGCAGCCGCAGCCTGCGCAGCATTGTGCGCCAGGGATGTGCGCTGGCTAAGTGCGCCACCTATGTGTGCTAGGTAGGTGTGCTAGGTTGGTGTGCTAGGTTGGTACTCTAGTTTGGTGTGTCAGGTTGGTGCTCTCCCCTTTTGGTCTGGTTTTTAGATTGGGCTGCAGGCTTGCTACGGGTTTAGAGTTGGTTCAAGGATCAGCCATATCCAAAGCAACAATTGGAGTCTTATCAATGAATCACCTCAAAATCGGGGTGTCTACAGTCGGCATGACCCTATCAAATATCTATTCCAGAAGCCAGCCTTGGTGAGCAGATGTGTCAAATGGCAGGTCATGTTGTTCCAATACGATATCACCTTTGTCACATAGAAGTCAATGAAAGGACAAGCAATGGCGGATCACTTGGCCGACCTACCTTTGCCAGAATATCAGTCGTTACAAACCCAGTTCCCAGATGAAGATATATTGTTTGCAATGGGCGAGGAGGAACTAGAAGGACCTTAAAATGAGCATCAATGGTGTCTGTACTTCGACGGTGCAGTCAATAAACGAGGAAGAGGCATCGGTGCAGTTCTAGCAATGCCACAAGGACAGCTAATCCCCTTTGCAAGGAAACTGACATTTGAATGCACCAATAATGAAGCTGAATATGAGGCATGCATTTTGGGCTTACAAGTAGTAAGGGACCAGGGTGCTCGAGAACTCCACGTATATGGCGACGCAATGTTGGTTATTTCACAAGTCAATGGCGATTGGAATAGAAAAGACTAGAAGCTCGTGCTATATCATGAACACTTGCTGAAATTGACTGAAGAATTCGATAATGTCAATTTTTTCCTCATGAAACGAGCTAAGAATGCATATGCAGACGCTCTGGCAACTCTAGCATCTTGGTTATCACTCCCAAGGGCATAGACCATAGATATCACGGTCACATGCATTGAACAGCCAGCACATTGTATGCATATTCAAGAGGCACCATCATCTACTGAATTGCTCTGGTATAGTGATATTAAAACTTTCCTGGAGTCTGGTGGCTTCCCTCCTGGCATTTCTGCATCAGATAAAAAGACCTTGACACGATTAGCATCTAAATATGTGCTCGGGGCCTGACAGCTATATAGAAGATCTTATAACTAGATGCTTCTCAGATGTGTGGACAAAAAGGGGGCGGATATGATAATGCTAAATGTTCACACAGGCACCTGCGGTCCGTATATGAATGGGGTTCTCCTAGCCAAGAAAATTATGCTGCAAGGGTATTTCTGGTCCACTACGGAAGCAGATTGCTGCCAATTTGTTAGAAGATGCCATAATTGCCAGATACACGGCAATTTCATACATGCTTCCCCACAACAATTGCATAGCATGTCATCACCCTGACCATTTTCTACTTGGGGGATTGATGTTATCGGGGCCATTCATCCTGCTGCATCCAATGGGCACCGTTATATTCTAGTGGCCATCGATTATTTCACAAGATGGGTCGAGGCGGCATTATACAAGACAGTCACAACAGCTGTTACAGAGAAATTTATCAAGAATAATATTGTCGCCAGATATAGGAAGCCATATGCTATCATTTCAGATAACGAAACTAATTTCATAGCAAAGAGAGTTGAGGATTTCCTCCAAAATTGCAAGATCAGGCATCACAGATCCTCCCCCTACCGACCACAGATGAACGGGGCAGTAGAGTTAGCTAATAAAAATCTAGTAAAAATCTTGAAAAAGATGGCTGAGACTCATAGAGATTGGCATGAAAAGCTGCCCTATGCATTATGGGCCTACAGGACCTCCATCTGGACGTCAACAGGAGCAACACCCTATTCTTTGGTGTATGGTATGGAGGTGGTCCTTCCCTTTGAAGTCGAGATCCCGTCGTTAAGGATCTTGAGGGAGGCAGAATGGATCCAAGATCGCTGTGTTCAGCTAGATTTGATTGATGAACATAGATTGCAAGCCTTGCATCATGCCCAATGCTACCAGAAGAGAATGGCCCGACATATCAAAAGAAGGTCTGACCTAGAAGCTTTGAACCGGGAGACTTAGTTTTGCGTGTCATTCATCTGCCCGATGCACTGGAAAAATTCAGGCCAAACTGGCGGGGACCATTTGTGGTAACGGAGGCAATGTCTAAAGGAGCAATTATTCTTGAAGGTATGGACCATAGGGAGCAGTCAGAGCCTGTCAATGCTTCATACCTGAAGAAGTACTACCAGTGACTCCTAGTCAATCCTAAGCCTTGCACAGTGAGCCATGCATTTTCATGTTTCTTCTTTTCGCCTGCTAATATTTTAGGTTATTGCATCCTAGCATAACATGAATAATCTCCTACACTTTTTCTTTTTGCACAGCATTATCATTGCCCGATGAGGAAAATCGGAAGCCTGCCTGCTTAAGACGAGTCTAGTCCTCCCCACGTGTTACTACCTTTAAAACTTAGGATGTGAGGGAGAGATTTCAGTGAAATGCACGAAATGCACAAATTCCCAGGGGACCTATACCTCCAGAGGGAGTAAAAATGTTAGGTCTAGAGAGAGTGCGAGCAATAAAGAAAAATACAGACTTTGGAGCACAAAAGAAATAATGAGACAGAAGTAGTAGACAAAAGTTAGCTCCACTGAGAGAGACATACAGGACGACCCTATCCCTACCTTACAACTTAGAGAGGAGTCGAAGCATGCACCAATAAATCCTATAAAGGGACTAGCCACCCCTTTAACACAGAGGAGAGCAGCCACCCGCTCAGCTTAGGTGTATATTACCTCCAAGCAGGAATATGGTAGGTCAGCATGCCTTTGAGGGAGAAAAAGAAATATGAATACTTAAAAGAGTAGGTATAGGGCCCCAAGATTTTGGCATGAAGTCTATAATATCTGAAGGAGAGCCACAAATAAACCTAAGTACCTAGGTTAGTGCCATATGACTCGAGGACAGTTTCACTTCTTACAGCAGGCAATACAGGCTTCCTTGGCGCTGAGGGCACCAATATCTATGCATTAATCCTGTCTCTGCATTGCACTTTTTGCATAACATCTAATATCGTAGATCAAGCATATTTGCATATCACTTTGCAAGGCATTTGGCCATATTCCGACCAGGGACATGCCAGCTGCCTTTTTGGGTCATAATATGGGCAAATGGGCATTTGACTAGGGGCATGTTAGTCGCTTCTTTAGTTGGAAGAATCTATGACTAGGGGCATGCCAGCTAAATTAATCTTGGAAGCAGTTCTATGAAAATGCATGAACAAGCACAAGCAAGTCAAGATGACATTAATGCAAGCAAATTTTTATTATGGTCCATCAGTTATACAAAATTTGCTAATCAACCCTCGATCTCTTGGAACTGCTAGCCCCTGTAAAGAAAGCGCCACTAGGCGGTATCTCGCTTATGGGCCATGTCTCTCTTATTTCAGCTTCATATTCCACTGTACAGCCAGAGCCCTTAGTAATGGCAAGGTTGGAGGATTTAACGCCAGTACATGTCATGCAGGCTAACTCTGAGGTTGTTACGTTAGAGCCAAGAATATACCTCTTGTAACAATCAGGAATGGGACTTTCCTCAATGGAGTCCTGGCAGAAGCCGAATTGGCGAAGAACTCGAACAGGATGATATTCCACACCGCCTGTAAGCCCAGGAAGAACCACTAGCTACATGTCCCCAACATTAAAAAAGGCAGTAAAAGTCCTAGAGGCTGAGGATATAATGCACCATACTACCGTATCCTCAGCAAGATTCCACAATCTATCACACAGCTCGGGTACGCCTGGATAAGTTTCTTGAATGATTAATACGGCTATACGCTTCAAATGCAGAAGGCCGAGGGAGTAGAACCTTCACTCCCACATGAGCAGCAAACCAAACCTGGCAAAACGGTTTGCATAATTAAATAAGCACAGCGGAGTACTAAAATAAAATGGCTTACTTACTTTCACCAGAGCGCCACAACCGTAGAAGTGTCGGGAGCGTTTCAACGCTCAGTCCAAACCAATGTAGGTCTCTGCCAGAAGAATGGGGGCAAGATCAATTTGGCGAGTAACCATCGCCCAAGTTATTTCGGCCACCTCAATAGGCACAGTCATCGGGCCATGGCTAAAAATAAGCTCCCCAAGGAAGCGCATCACAAAACCATGAAGCCACAGGATGCCTAAAGAGGAGCGGGCGCTGATAATTTCATCAAAATAATCCAGGGGCACCATGGTAGTTGATCCGTCTCTGCAGATAAGTTTCTTTTCACAAACGCTTCTGGTCAAACCAGTCAGTCGGCTCAGAACTGAAGCGTAGTTGTCATGGCAAGTAAAGACGGGAGGGGACATGAATGGCGATAGGCCGCATATCCGTCTGACCTCTTCCAAAGTTAGAGTCATTTCTATCTACCAGAAGCGGAAAACATGTAAAGCCGGCTTCCAAAATCGAGCCACGGCACATAGCAGGTGCCAGTTCACCTCCACTTTGGCTATACTTAATAGGGAGGAGGATATGCCCCAAATCCGCAGTTGTTCGCGATCTGCAGCTGTTAAAGCATCAATCCAGCCGCGCAGAGCATTTGAACAATGTTTTGGCGTCACCATGGTGGGATAGCTCTGTGGACACAAATTTGGGCCAGATATGGCAAGAAAAAGGGCAGAACTTGACATAAATAAGAGGCAAATATGAGTGATCCAACAACATATGATCTTAAATACAAATCAAAAACCACATGCTTAGAAAATTTTATCTTGTTGTAAATCTGAAATAACATTGCAAAAACGAGATCTGTAGGTTGCTCTTCCTTCTCATATAGCAAGGCATGGAAAAATCAGCAAGAAAAACAACAAAACATTCACATACCATTGTAATAGTGCAGTCGGAGTCCAGAACAGATCAGAGAAAGATGCTATAAGCAAGCTTTGAAGATTTGAGGGTGTTTTCAGAAAGGGGCGGCGGTGCATCTCGTTGGGCAATGTGAGATTATAAGCAAGAGGTTTAGCAAAAAAGGAAAGCAAGCTGACCATTTTTGGAGATGCACCAATGTGGCGCGCGTAGATGGCGCACCACGGTGGCGCACCAAACAGCTAAAAAATTCAGCAGCACATCCCCTAAAATTTGGACCTCGCCAAATCGACGCCATTTTCTTGAACCTGCATAAGAAATTTCATACACCTTGCACGAACAATACCCAAGGAAAAGGGCGCATTCCAGAATTTAAAGTTGTCATGTTACAAAGCATTCTTAAACAGATTTACAATGTTCCAGTGCCAATACAAGACTTGACTATTACAAAAAAAGACTAAAGATGGCTATTCCTCGTCTGACTCCTCCTCGTCGGACGATGCCTCTTGAAGACTCTTGGCCAAAAGACAGGCGCCTCGTCGAGTGATCCGACGCGACCACTGAGCAACAGCAGCAGCCTGAGAATGGGCAGTAGAGCTCTGGACCCTCTGGGAAACTTCAATATCTGAGTGATCCTCCTGCAAAAAGGAGAAATACCCGAACAATATTGCGCCAACGCAGTTCCTGCAAATTTATAAATATGTCATGCATATTGTAAAAAAATGGCAATTTACAAAAATAAAAGTCATACCCTCTTTCGTCAGATATCAGCGTAAAAGGCGCCAAATTGTTCTTCAAAGCCCTGTGCATTTAATCAGTATCAGATTTATCTCGATTATGTGCATAGAAGTGTTAAGAAGAAATTGCAGTAAATTTACCTTGGCCCAGTCAGAGGCATACCACATCCCGCGCTGGCTATCCCGCACAGCCTCCTCAAATAGATACGGCTTCCCGACTCATCTGTACCAAGCCAGATAATCCGTGTAATTAACTTCTTGAAGGACATGTCTGTCTTGAGAAGCCATAGCTGCTACATGCCGACTTCTGGCCACAGAACGAGTCGAGGCTGGGCGGTCCATGTCGGCAGGAGGAGGGGCAAAAATGCAGAATTCATTCAGAAATTGGTGCCTCACGCGCCCCGGTAGAAAACATGCCTACTTCTTCATATAGTAAAACTGCACCTGTTTGTCCCTCAGCATGCGGCCAGAATTCAAAGGTGCCCAGTTAAAGCCATCATATCTGGAGAACGGACGTAGGTGGACCTGTTGTAGAAACAGATAATTGTAAGCAAAGCAGGTAATGCAGGCATACAGAAATTGAATCCAAAGCACAAAAACTTACATCCTCGAGTTCTACCAAGTCCAGAAGATATCGGTAGGACTCGTAACTATAAACCCCAGCAGCCACCTGATGGTCAGGCTCGACCCACTGACAAGGGAGAGGTAAAAGCTTGTCACGGAGGCGGCCAAAGCTGTGCCCCCGAGTGATATGCTCCATAATCTAGTACTGGCAATAACAGATAGAGGTCAGACATTAATCAAATAGGAAATTTGTTTTGCAAAATAATGAAGAAATACTCACAGTCAGCAGAGGATATAGCCCCACATAGGAGCGGTGCCCAAGCTTGACTACATTGTCAAGCCCACAGATCAGCCAAGTGTAACTGGCGCCAGCCCAATCGTAATGGTTTAAATGTTCTAGATTGGTTAAATATGCTAACCAGTCAGCATGAATGCAGTACGCAGATGAGTCGCAAGAAGATCATTGCCAGCAGATCCAGCAAAAAGTGTCACAGCACGAAGTCCGCCTCGTCTGTATCAGGCTCGGGATGAGGCCAAAACTGGTTCCACTCTCTCAACCATCCCACAGTGATCATGTGTTTCCCCCTAGGTGGCTTAGGAGGAACACGACCCACGTGTGTTGGAGCAAGGTGAAGGCCATGAGTAGTCTCACCTATGATCGACTCGTCACCAAAGGGGAGGCCTGTCAGCAGGGCCCACTGGTCGGGCAAGATGGTCAGCTCGTCAAATGGAAAGTGAAAGGTGTGCGTCTCAAACCTCCACCTCTCCACTAGAGCTCGGAAGAAGTTGTAATGGCCATGTATGACCGGAATGCGCAGTATGCCACCGAATGGGGATCTGTGAAGGAGAAAATCCCGCAGAAACTCGGGCAGGCGATGGAAGTGGTCTAACATCGGGGCCCAATGACACCGCATTATCCGGTTTGTATCACCAGCCTGAAATATCAAGAATAGAATTAATACCAAGTCAGAAAGCAAATTATAATTAAAGCTCAGCAAAGTAGGAAATTACCCCAAAGTCAGGACTCTCGCAGATATGATGGTCGCTCAGCAGCCGCCCCTCGAAATTACCAAACTCCTGAAATGCATTTGTCAGATAGAGCACCAGATTCATATACATATTTTTCTTCCAGTTTAAGCTTACCTCAACAGGGACGGCAGGAGTCGAGCTACTAGAGGCACGTGACCTCGAGGAACTACCCTGCCGTCGGGAGCGAGAACTAGACGGCATATCCCGTGAGGACTGTGGGGTCCTTTCCTCGGGAATTGGATCATCCTACAGAAAAAAAGAAGGGCACATGGAATCAAAGGCAAAGTCAAATATTGCATTATAGACAAAGGTAGGATAAAACAGGGGCATGGCATTTAAATAAAATACTATGGCATATGATGGCAGAAATAAACAGGCATACAGTTATGGCTTGGTGTTTCATGGAAATGTGGAAATTATGTTCTTGTTAAAGTATGCGGAAATGAAACATTCTGAATAAGCAATCATCTTCCTTAAGCCTGGTTCAGCAAATAAATGATTTAAACTGGCCAATTTGATTCAAAGTAATTTGTGAAAAACTTCAGAAAATGAATCATATTTCAAATAGCATGGAAAAGCAACATGGCATTCAGTCAATGTGCAGCAAAACTTTTTTGAACCCAAGCCTTGAACCACTACTCAATCCGCCAAAAAAAACAACAAATCAAAAAGAAACCATCACCCTCTCCACCACTTCAGCCCACCACCTCACGACCAACACCCACCGAAACTCAGCAATCAGCAGCCACCTCCAACTGCAACCACAGGCCATAGCCCTAGGCCGCAGGAGCACCGCCGGCGACCAACCATCAACCCACGGCCACCAAGCATACTACCCAAACCGCCACCTCCTCACTGCCGTCCACTCATAGCTGCCAACCCACCAAGCCCAGCGGCCAACCCATCTCAGCCCGCAACCATCACCAAGCTGCCATCCTAGCTGCCGTTCACGCAGCCCACCAGAGCTCACCAAGCCACCGGCCATCCAAGACAAAGGGGGCACACAAGCAAAAGCAAAAGAGAAGAGATCAAAAATACCTCCGCTGGCGAGCCACTGTCCAGCCAATCCTGAAGAGTGTGGTCCATGCCGCCGCCGACCATGCTGCCATCTTCCCTAGCCGCACCTCGTCGACGCGTCGGATCCCCGCACCAGCCGCGAGCACCCCGTCGGCGCACCTCCTACGCGCCACTGTCGAGAGAGGATGAGAGGGGTGGAGAGAATAGGGGAAGGTAAAGAAGAGAGGAGATGAAGAGAGGGGGAGGAAATGGGTTTCGTATGAGGGATAGAAATGGGGGAGAAGAAGAAGAGTCATGCACACTAAAAGAGAAAAATAAAGAATGTATGTGTGCATAAGTGTTGCTTTGGAAAAACATCAGATCAACCAGAAATGATAGCAGAACACATGAAAAAAAAACCAAGCAGTGCAAATACATTTGTAGTTCCAGCAAGCAGGAGAAATGAAGGATGTCTATTGGCAGTTAAGACAGTTATTCAGTGGGCCCCCTTTTGCAAGTAATTAATGGCTGAGGTTCATAATGCAAAATGGCAGTGAAAATTGCATTCCAACCCCTGCCACTCTGCAGCTTGTCACCATGAGCAAAATATAAGGTTTCAAGAAGAAGCCAGCTCAGGGTCTGCGAAAAATCACCAAACAGGGTAATTTGTAGATAACCCCCTGCCTTTTCGTAAAATTGCAAAGTAGGCCAAAAAGGACGCAAGAAAATTATAAGAAGAGCAGATATTCGCAAATCTTGGCCGAATATCAAATATCATCGCCCAACAGCACTACAGCAATTAGCAGTTTGTCATACTGGCCAATTTGCAGTAAGACCCCTCTAGTTTTGGAAAATTGCAGATAAGCCCTCACTGTTTGCAAATTCGCAAAACAAATTTGGGTCAGAACTTCATCAAGTACCTTTCAGAGGATACTGTATGCACCAGTGATACTGCCACAGCATCAGTAGCATATTTATAGTTCTACCCTTCGGGGCACCATTGTCATTTTCCTTCCTGAGGGACAATCCAGGGATCATCGTTTTGATTTTCCAGGTTCTCCTTCCAAGTGGATGGGATCCTTCCCCTTCTTTCTCTTGGATTTTCGCAGGCGCGAAATCCAGCTTGTTGACTTTGACCAGGCAGTCAATGTCCTTCTTTCTCTTGGATTTTCGCGGGCACGAAATCCAGCTTGTTGACTTTGACTGGGCGGTCAATGTCCTTCTTTCTCTTGGATTTTCGTGAGCGCGAAATCCAACTTGTTGACTTTGACTGGGCGGTCAATGTCGTTCTTTCTCTTGGATTTTCGTAGGCGTGAAATCCAGCTTGTTGGTTTTGACCGGGCGGTCAATGTCCTTCTTTCTCTTGGATTTTCGTGGGCGCGAAATCCAACTTGTTGGCTTTGACCAGGCGGTCAATGTCCTTCTTTCTCTTGGATTTTCGTGGGTACGAAATCCAGCTTGTTGACTTTGACCGGGCGGTCAATGTCTTTTGCCCCTCTTGGATTTTTACGGGCGCGAAATCCAGCTTGTTGACTTTGACCGGGCGGTCAATGTCCTTTGCCCCTCTTGGATTTTCACGGGCGTGAAATCCAGCTTGTTGACTTTGACCGGGCGGTCAATGTCATTTGCCCCTCTTGGATTTTCACGGGAGCGAAATCCAGCTTGTTGACTTTAACCGGGCCGTCAATGTCGTTTGCCCTCTTGGATTTTCGTGGGCATGAAATCCAGCTTGTTGACTTTGACCGGGCGGTCAATGTCGTTTGCCCTCTCGGATTTTCACGGGCTCGAAATCCAGCTTCTTGACCTTTTGACCGGGCGGTCAAGGTCCTTATCCTTTCTCTCCTGGGTTTTCACTAGCGTAAAATCCAGTTGTTTGACCCTTTGCCCTGGCGGTCAAGGTCTTTGCCTTCTCTCGGATTTCCGTGGGCAGGAAATCTGGCGGCTTGAGCTTTTGACCAGATGGCCAAGGTCCTAGCCCTTCTCTCGGATTTCCCTGGGTAGGAAATCCGGCGGCTTGACCTTTTGACCAGGTGGTCAAGGTCCTAGCCCTTATCTCGAATTTCCCTGGGCAGGAAATCCGGTGGCTTGACCTTTTGACCAGATGGTCAGGGTCCCAGCCCTTCTCTCGGATTTCCCCGGGCAGGAAATCCAGCTGCTTGACCTTTTGACCGGGCGGTCAAGGTCCTTATCCTTTCTCTCCTGGGTTTTCGCTAGCGCAGAATCCAGTTGTTTGACCCTCTGCCCGGGCGGTCAAGGTCCTTTCTCTTCCGATTTTTCGCAGGCGCGAAATCTCTTTGTTCGCCCTTGGTCCGTGCGGACAGGGCCTTCTTGTTTGACAAATGATATGTTTGTCATACCCCTTTTCTTGGGCTGGTAACCCCAACTACTAGGTTAACAACCGTCATACTGTCTGGCGATCAGGTTGACAAGATTTGATTGACTTGTTCTATCCCGCCTCCTTAGCTTGATAACCTCAATAATCCGGCTGATGAGTCCGACGACTTATCATTTTCCTGACAATGGTTCCCTCTGTGTGCAGGATTTCTTTATCTTTTGCCTTGTTATTTCAGCACTAGCATCCGTTCTTGCGTTAGCATCCGCTTTGCATCGGCTTTCAAGATCGGCTCTTGCATTTGTTTTCACATTGGCATCACACTTTCCAGCATTTAAACCAGCAGTTGCATGCATTTCGCATTTGCATTTGCATTTGGCAACAAGTCATGATTTTCAGTGCATCCGTCGGATAGGTGATTGATAGCCTACAGCAAACACCATCCTTCTGTAACCTCAAAATGGGGGTATCTTGTCAACCCTGAGCATCAGTCTTGGTTCCTTTCGTCCCTCGACCTCGCTCTGGGAGGGGCAACTGTAGATACCCCGATTTTGAGGTGACTCATAGAAAAATTTTCTAGAGGTTGCTTTGGATGTGGCAAACCTAATTCCATTAGCTAAACCAACCACAAACCTATAGCAGGCCTGCAGCGTAATTAGAAATTCAAACAGATAGGGGAGAGCACCAAGTTAGAGCACCAATGTGGAGCACCTGTTTGGAGCACCGAACAGGAGCACTACAGTGGCACACCTAGCTGGAGCATGAACCAGGCGCACCTATCTGGCACACCAAGCTAGCGCACAACCCCTTTTTAGGCTGGTGGCTGTTGGTTTTTCACCTCCCATGTTTGTAACCTTTGCCAACGAATATACCATGGAATCTTCCCAGACTTTTCGTTTACGAGGCTGCTTGTATTCTCAAGGGGTTACCTTTGAGAATTTCCTATATAAGGACACCCATAGGCAACCATTTTGGACTCCTTTGATGATCTGACCTTGAGAACTGATCTTATCATCTTGAGCTATCTACTGTTTACTGCAAGCCAGTCTCGTTTTCCCAAGCATTCCTTTGCATTTTGAAGAATTCCCACCCCTTCCAAAGCAACAAGGGATCTTATTATCTTTGATATTTCAAGAGAGAACATCTTGGACAAGGTAGGTCCTCCATGCATTCTTTTGTTTCTACTTACTTCCTATATTTGATAACATATGCCATGCCTTCATATGAACTGATCTTCCTCTTCTTCTTGCTTACATGAATTCCATGATAAGATATTCTGCATATACAATCTAAATAGAAATTTCTGCACCTTAATGTTCCTGTAAATAGTCTTTCTTTTTGTTTCTTTGCACAAGAAATCATTGTTTTTATGCACATGTATGCTAAGATATGTAATAGAGATGTTCTTGATGTATTCACCACTAGCATATGTCTTGTCGAGCTTACATGCATGTTCTTTAGAATCTTGTATAAGCATTTTTCTTCCATTAACCCATGAATCATCTTGTTTTTTTTTTGAATCAAATAATAAAAGTTTCTATTCATTTTGCATTTCATCATGTTTCAGTTTCCATCTGCATAATTGGTTTAATCATATATATAAAAAAAAAAGGAAAGTTACCTCTCTGAATCTGAACTAGAATTCTGGATCAAACTGCAGTCTGATCCAGATTTTCTGGGGAGCACCATTCTGGCGCACCTATATGGCGCACTAGAGTGGCGCACCAAAGCAGAGCACCACTCTGGCGCACCAGACTGGTCAGAGAACAGATCACCCTATTTTGCATCCCCATCTGCATGTTTTCCCGAATAGTTTTGAGTCTGATTCTTTTAGTGGTGATTCCTTGCTATTTTATGATATAGCATGCATGATTTCAACCTCAAATGATGTTGTTTTTTCAGTTGTTTTCACCTTTGGATATTCAGTCCACGATTTAAAATCTGGTAGGCTGATTGCCATTTACTCCTTTGTGGAGAATCTATGCATCAGCCCATGATCTAGTAACATGGATGAACCTTGTTATTTTTATTCAGCGAGAGTAAGATGTGGCCTTGTGTGAGGCTATTAGCCTTTGAGCGCAAGATCCATAAATCTTCTCACACTTGCATTTCTTTCATTTTTAAAGGATACTTTCCATTTTACAAAGACTTTACCTTGCATAACTTTCTAGAATGCATTTATATGACATTGCACTGCATGGCTTTCTGGTATTTTCCTTGGCACATCTTTCTAGCCCACACAGGAGCACATAGGTGGCGCACGCACCAAACAGGCACATCAACCTATTTTTCAGTAGCACACAGCAGCTTTCGCATAGTTTTTAGCATGATTTCTTGTCTTGATTTATCTCTGCATTCTTCTGGTTTTCTTCCTTGATGCACCAGGAAGATCCAACTCAGTTTTCGAACCTTTTATGCATGATTAGATCATACATAACATGTAGTAAAGCAAGGATGTAAAGTCGCTCAAAATACTTAGATCCTTGATCTTATTTATGCAATGTCTTTGCATCGACATTTGACCCGATATATGAGCGATACTTCTGAGCATTAGGACACACCCAGCACTCCCTGCATCCTTATTTTAGCATAAAACACCACTCACTTTGCATGGCATGGCATATCGCCCTCGGGCGTACATTAACGGCTGAAAAGCCGACATTTCAGGAGCAAAATGAGAAACCTATAGAAAGACCGATTTATCGGGCGCACGAGGGTGTCTAACACCTTCCTCGTGCGTAACAAGAATCCTTACCCGTTTCTGGTTTATGACCTGCTTTCATTGGCTTATTTGCATGATTTATATGGTTTTCCTCGTCTTCCATTTTAATAGACTAGGTGACGACTCCTGCATCTGTATTTATTTTTGCCGTGACTTTGCCGCTCCTCGTGTATTTGGCCTTTCACCCCAAGCCCCGAGGCTGTCGCCGGCATGGTTACAGCAAGTATCCACTGCCTAGGATTCATGATTTATTCGACCAGTTGCAGGGAACATCAGTGTTTTCCAAGATAGATTTGAGATCAGGATACCATCAGTTGAGGATCAGTGAACCAGATGTGCAGAAGACAGTCTTTCGCACCCGTTATGGACATTTTGAGTTCTTGGTTATGCCATTCGGGTTGACGAATGCTCCATCTGCTTTTATGGACCTGATGAATAGGGGGTTCAGGCCCTATTTGGATCAGTTTGTGGTCATCTTCGTGAATGACGTTCTGGTGTATTCTCCGGATGTTTAGACCCACCGGAGGCATTTATGGATCGCACTGGAGACGTTGAGGCAACATCAGCTTTATGCCAAGTTCTCCATGTGCGAGTTTTGGCTAGAGGAGGTGTCCTTTCTTGGTCATATTATATCAGGGGAAGATATCAAAGTAGATCCAGCCAAAGTAGAGGCTGTGAGCAGTTAGGTTAGACTGAAGACATTAACTGAGATTAGAAATTTCCTCGACCTGGCAAGGTATTACAAGAGATTCATCTAGGATTTTTCCAAGATTGTTGCACCATTGACCAGACTGACTAGAAAGGAAGTGCACTTTACCTGGGATTGGCAGTGCGAGGAAAACTTCAATGAGTTGAAGGCTCGTCTGGTATCAGCCCTAGTCTTGACTTTGCCCTCTAGGAGTGATGGTTTCACAGTCTACAGTGATGCCTGTGGAATTGGTTTGGGGTGTGTGCTGATGCAGCACGGTAGGGTGGTGGCGTATGCCTCGCACCAGTTGAAAGATCATGAGAAGAATTATCCCACCCATGATTTAGAGATGGCAACTGTTGTGTTCGCCTTGAAGATTTGGAGACATTATTTATATGACGAACAGTTTGAGGTGTACACAGATCACAAGAGTCTGAAGTACATCTTTACTTAGAAGGATTTGAACTTGAGACAGAGGCGTTGGGTGGAGTATAATAAAGATTATGATTTCAGTTTGTTGTACCACCTGGGGAAAGAAAATGTGGTTGCAGATGCTCTGAGCAGGCGCATTCATGTCATGACTAGTCTGATGATTGGTGAATGGAAATTGTTAGAAGGACTAGTGGAGTACAGGCCTCGGAGATAGTCTCAGGGAACTACCAGAGTGATGTTGGCCAATTTGTCTGTTCACTTGAGGATGATCGAGGCGATAGTCACGGCTCAACAATGTGATTCTTTTGTGTCAAATATCTAGAGGAAGTTGGAGGCTAGTAATGCCCCTCACTTTTCGGTTGAGGTAGACGGTGGGCTGAGGTATGATTTGCGATTATATTTGCTTCAAATAGAGGAAATCAAGAACAGTCTGTTGGATGAAGCTCACTGCTTCAGATACATCCAGGAAGCACTAAGATGTATAAAGACATGAAGAGGAATTTTTGGTGGTCTGGGATGAAGAGAGATTGCTGAGTATGTGGCGAAGTGTGTAACTTACCAGATGGTGAAAATAGAGTACCAGAAGCCCAGAGGGACTTTGCAACCTCTAGACATTCTAGTGTGGAAATGGGAAAATGTGTCGATGGACTTTGTGACGGATTTGCCATTAACCTGAAGAAAGAATGATACAGTTTGGGTGATAGTGGATCGCCTTACAAAATCGACACATTTCTTACGAATGAGGGTGAATCTTCCTTTGGCAAAGCTGGCAGAGTTGTATGTGGTTGAGATTGTGAGATTGCATGGTGTCCCAGTGTTTATTGTGTCTGACAGAGACACGAGATTTACATCGAGATTCTGGGGAGCTCTGCAGGAGGCTTTTGGCAAGGTGCTGAATTTTAGTAGTGCCTTTCACCCCTAGACGGATGGCCAGACAGAGAGGACCATCCAGACATTAGAGGACATGCTGAGGGCCTACGCCTTGGAGTTTGGTGGTAACTAGGAGGATCACTTACCTCTGATTGAGTTCGCATATAATAACAGTTACCATGCCAGTATTGGTATGGCTCCATATGAGGCATTGTATGGCAGACCGTGCAAGACACCCACTTGTTGGAGCGAAGTGGGTGAGAGATAGTTAGTTGGGCCCGAGTTTGTACAATAATACGAGGGTAAGGTGGATCTGATCACGAAGAGGTTGTTGTCTGCCCAGAGTCGGCAGAAGAGCTATGCGGATAGGAGGCAGAGACCTTTGGAATTCGAGGTAGGAGACTTTGTATTCCTGAAGGTGTCACCAACCAAGTGTGTGATGCGGTTCGGTAAGAGAGGCAAGTTGAGCCCAAGATACATCGGATCGTACTAGATTACCAAGATGGTTGGTGAGGCGGCTTACATACTAGATCTGCTTCCAGAGTTGGCTGGTGTACATAACACCTTTCATGTATCAATGTTGAGCAAGTGTTTGGCCGATGCGTCCCAGGTGATACCAGTGCAGCTAGAGGAGCTACAAGAGGACCTGTCTATGAGTGAGAATGTAGTTCAGATACTAGACAAAAAGAAACAAGTCCTCAGGAATAAAGTGATTCCATTGGTGTTAGTTCAGTGGCAACACCATGGTACAAAGGAGACTACCTGGGAGCACGAGGTGGACATCCAGAGAAAGTACCCTTTTTGTTTATTTAGAGCTAAATTTCGGAGATGAAATTCTTTTAAGGGGGTAGGATGTGACATCTGGGCCTGATTATCCATTTTTAATTGTAAACCATGTGATTAATTGTAATATTTTATAAATGGTTTATTAATGGATAATCTGTTGTTTCTTGTGATTGTGGGATTTTGGTTGGTTTCCTGTGCACTTGTTTGTGTTTTGGAACCATTGTGGGGTCCAGTCTGAGGATGCACAATTACTTCGGTTTGTGTGCCTGTCTTTTCTTCTTTTTTTTCTTCCCTTCTTTTTCTCCTCTCTTTTTCTTTCTCTCCCTCACTAGCCACCCCTTCCTATCTTCTTTTTCTTCCCTTTTCCCCACCCGTGCCACCATGAGACGGCGGCCCATGCCTCCCCGTCTCTTCCGACATGATGGGTGGCCGGCATCATGTGGGTGGAGGTAGAGATAAAGAGGAGGGGAGATTGAGTGAGGGAGGAGGAGACCAAGAAGAGGAGGACAAACCAAGAGGAAGAGAAGGACGGAGAAGGAGTGATGTCGGAACTAGAGAAGCGCCAAGTCGTGATCCGTCGGTGGGGGAAGGCTTCGTCGGGGTGGAAGGAGCTCGCCGGAGTTGGGGAGGCTTGCCGGAAGAGGTACGTGGCTCCTCTTTTCCCCCTTTCTCTTCTTTCAGCTTAATGGGTTAAAAGCATGAAATGGTGTAAAATCGTAGAAAAATAGTAGAATTGATGAGAATGAGCTAAATAGCATGTAAACATAGATATCATGCGGTTAGGATGAAAATTGGTAGGGTTATGCAAGGTTTTTGGATGAAGGCTATAGTAGCCATTTTTGAGCTCCATCCCTTTGTGATTTTCGTGTGGATTGTATAGTGTATGGATTGATGAATGGTTTGTAGGGTTTTGAAGTAGATTCAAGGGTCTACACCCCATGATTTACTTGTATTTTATGATATGTATTTGGGGGATCCGCCAAAGGCTCCCAGTTTTGATGAATTCAAGGGCTGGAATAGGGGAGGTGCCCGGGTTTCGGGCAATTCGGCATGCCGAACTGGGTTTGGCATACCGAATCCCTGTCATATTAAGTCAGGATACTTGGTTTTGGTAGGCCGAAATAACTCGATCGACTGAAACAAGGATTTTCGGTATACTGAAAATGTTCGGTGTACCGAACCAGGGATTTTTGGTGTGCCGAACCTGGTTTTTGGTCTACCGATTTTGCCCTGGTCCTAGCATATATAAATGTGATTATACAATGAAAAGAAAGGATTTTAAATGGACAATGAGCATGTGTTAGTGGTGTTTTTCCCATGTAAATGGCATGAAGGAATATGGGACCCAAATGAGTATATTTGGGAATGATTTCGGGTTTAAAGCCCTAATAATGAATAAAAGTGATTGGATGTATGGTTTTTGAGTAAATATGGGCATGAGACCCAATTTACGATTTTAAAGCATGGTTTTTCATGATTTGAGTTGGGACCCAAGATGAGGGTCAGGTGTTGCAGTGGAAAATATTCCTACAACCAAGAGCATGAAATGAAAATGGTTTTGAAAGGAAAACTTAAAGAGTTTTGAAAATAAAACACTAATAATGTGTTGAGGAACCACGAGATTTGGTGTCAACAATGTGGTAGGAGTATGGGACTCCAATGAAATCAATTGTCAGATACGAATGTGGTTGCCGAGTTTGAGACAGTGTAGGCTGAGCCTAGGTCATTGAACCTAGTTGTTCGGGTCACTGAGCTCATGTGGTGTAGGCTGAGCCTAGGTTATTGAATCTAGTTGTTCGGGTCATTGACGGTGTAGGCTGAGCTTAGGTCATTGAACTTAGTTGTTCGGGTCACCAATGGGACTTCAAATAAAGACGTATCTCCGTGCATATATGAAAGAAATTGAGGCCGGTTGGCCGGGGCAGTGACATCCCACATGGGGAATTTCACCATGGTAGTGCAGGGAGTTAGGGAAAATGATGTCCTCACCTATTGCTTGTGTGCCTGGTTACCCCTGATCAAGGTAACATCAATAAACAAAAGTGGAAATGAATAAGAATAGAATGTGATTTCGAGATATGAAAAAGAAATGTGATTTGGTTAGGATTGGACTTATGAATGGTCCTAAAATCCTGAAATAAAATATTGATTGTGTTTTAACCAGTTACCAGCCAGTTTTTATGATTTTGATTTTGAGCCCGAGAGGCATTCTATTTTAGACTTGGTCTGGTTGGAAATGCGGTTTCTCAAGATATGAGTTTGAAAGTGGTTTTGGTCTTAGGAAGAAATCCCAAGCAATAAAAAGAAAGATGAGTTTTGAGAAAGAGCAAAGTTTTGGAAACAATTTCTAGATATTTTAAAAGAAAAAGGAAATGATGTTTAAAATGAGTTTTCAAAAAGGAAAATCAAGTTTTATAAACTAAAAGTTGTGTTTTTAATAATGTTGCTAGATTTTGTTGTTTGTGTATTTGGGGCACGTACTCGGTGACTTAAATGTCACTCACGCGTGCTTTGTTTGGTTTTAGGTGCAGATCGTGTGCAGTCGAGTTCCAATGCTGGAGTCGAAGCTTCTTGTCGCACATCGTTTCCTGGAGGTGAGCTTTAGTTACAGTTATTTAATTTTACTGTAATTAGTGTAATTTTACTTATGATACTATGATTTAGGTAACGTGTCCGGATCCAGGGTGTTACATGAAGGTAGGACGGAGTACGAAGGTAGGAGGGAACACGGAGGTGAGGAGGGAGGAGGCGAAGGCCGAGACGGAGGCATACGGCGGCAAGGAGGCAGGAGGCACGTAGGGCACAAACCTGAGGGCAGAGACAGAATGCATAAAGGAAGGGAAAGTGAGGGAGAGGGTAGGTCTATCGTTGGAAATTTTAAGGCTACGTTAACGAGGACAACTAGAGAGGAAGTGTCCTTGCTATATAAAATACGAGGATATATCCTCGCTAAATCCTTGTAAAAATATTGCGATGATATTTCCTCGCTAATTCCTTGCTATTTTTCCTCGTTAAATTATTGCGAGGACATGTCCTCGCAATGTGTCCTCGTAAAATCCTATTTTTCTAGTAGAGTTTCTAGATTTGGAAATACATTTCATTATAGAAGCTCGAGATGTAGAGTACTTCAAGGAGAAGTTTATGAAAGACAAGAACATCGTGTTGCATGATTTTCCAAAAAATCTCTTTATGATAAAGAATGATATTTCAAAATCTGACAAGGAGTCAAAGTTAATGATCGAGAAGGTCATACCAGAGGTGGAGGAGTCATCAATCAAGTGAGCAAGAAAGGAGAAAACTTTTAGACCTGATTTTATCACTTATAGCAGAGAAGGTGATCCACAAAGTTTCAAGGAAGCAATGCAATCTAGAGATGCAGTATTCTAACAAGATGACTTAATAATGGACAACAACATGTGGGTGTTAGTGGATCTACTTGATGGTTTAAAACTAAGTGGCCACAAATAGGTCTTCAAGAAGAAGATGTATGCTAGTGGTTTAGTAGATAAGTATAACATTAGACTAGTCGTTAAAGGAAGGCTTTGATTACTTCGATACCTATTCTCTAATAGCTTGTATTTCCACCATTTTTTTACAAAGGTGTTTTCTGTATTGGTGTCTACAGGAAAGAATCCTTATAGGTGCATAAGTTCCATCATTGGATATATTCAACGACTGAGGGGAGAGGAAGAGGGGCAAGGAGGAGGGGTGACGACAACATAAGTGAGGAGGCGAAAGAGGAGGAGCGATTGTGGTAGAGATGGAGGAGGCAAGCAACATGGTACAATGGGGAGGTGCTCGTACATAGGGCAACAACAAGGAGGAGAATGAAGGCGCTAGAGGAGGAGGAGGAAGAGGAGTACGTAGGAAGAGGCAGGGAGATGACGATGGCAACAACGGGAGGAGGGAGGAGGCCGTAGGAGGTCGACAATATGACGACAACAAGAGGAGGAGGGAGGGGACGTGGCAGCAACGGTAGGAGGAGATGCAAACATAGCAAGTGGGAGGAGGGAGGAGGTGGAGGAGGTCGACGACGGTGACAGTAGTGGGAGGAGGAGACAGGGGAGGCGATGACGACGATGGCAGGAGAGGGAGGGAGGAAAGGTAGTGGCAGCGGTAGGGAGAAAGGGAGGAGGGGAGGATCGTGTAGGGTGGTGGTGGTGGAAGAAAAGAAGAGAGAGAGAGAGAGGATAATAAAGGAAGGAAGGAAAGAAGATCATTGGATTTTCAACCAAGGTCCTGATTAGGTAAAAAATTCTGGAGGCACCTATAAAAGACATTTCCTATTCATTTATTGATTGTAAATTGATGCAATGGTTACAATACAAAAGATGGTGATACATAAGATGAATGCAAAAAATTGTATTCTT
Source organism: Posidonia australis (assembly GCA_024699735.1). Taxonomy (NCBI): domain Eukaryota; kingdom Viridiplantae; phylum Streptophyta; class Magnoliopsida; order Alismatales; family Posidoniaceae; genus Posidonia; species Posidonia australis. The sequence goes on from JAMKQA010012891.1 coordinate 23,164, forward strand.
AAATGGAGACTTGACTGAGGAACTTACATGATTCAGCTTGAAGAGTTCATAGTAAAGGGACTAGAATGAAAGATAAGTAAATTAGTAGAATGAAACAAACTCCCAAGATGTTACATGATAAATTTGATAAAGTGATCAAGTCAAATGGCTACTAGTCGATCAGTGAAGTTGATAAGTGTGTTTACACAAAATTTATTGATGGATGAGGAGTCATCATATATCTTTATGTAGATGATATGCTTATCTTTGGTATTGACATGGAGGTTGTGAAAGATACAAAGAAATTTTTTTCAATCAAATTCAACATAAAAGACATGAGACTTGCAAATGTGATTCTAAGGATCAAGATAGTAACGATTACAGAGGGATGTGCCTTGTACAATTTCATTATATTGAGAATGTACTTACAAAATACAAGTATTCTAACTTAACAATAGTATACATGATGTATGACCATTTGCGCAAGTTAGAGGAAAATAGTAGGAATATTGTATGATAAATAGCATATTCCAAAGTTATTGGAAGTCTCATGTAAGTAATAAATTGCACTAGGTCAAACATAGTGTTTGTTGTCACTGTATTGAGTAGATTCACTAAGAATCTAGGCGAGGAGCATTTGATTGCTATAGAGAGGGTAATGGCTTATTTTAAAGGAACTATACATTATGCTTTACACATTACTGACTACCTTATTGCGATAGAAGGAATCTAACTTTTATGCATTGGCGGCTGCAATCGAGGCGGTAAAGCATTTGAAGGAGTTACTGTTTTATCTTTCACTGTTCAGAGGAAGAATGTCAGATATTGCTATCTCTTGTGACAATCAAGCAACTGAGATAGTTGCTAGTAATGATTTATATAACAGATGGAAGAGGACTATGCAGATCTATCATGCACCTATCTTTGTTCTTCTTAAAAGGGGTGTGATCATGATGATTGATGTAAGAAGTCAGGAGAATCCGGTTGATTTCTTTACAAAAGGTTTCACGAGAGAATTCACGGAGAAGATTTCAAAAAGAATAGGACTAATGTCTACATTATAAACACCTATGTATTCTACCATGTAAATATTTATTATTAGTTCAAAAAGCAATGTCTTAGACTTTTATTTAATGGTTCAAAGAAGAAATAGATAGTTTATTGGTTTGTTGTACTATTTATTTATTTTAATGGAGTTGAACTCTAATAAGCTTATTTCTTATAATGCATATCTTATTGAAGTTAGCAAGATGCCTTAATAAGTCTTTATGCATCTGGAATGCATTGTACTTTTGCAAGAGTCATACAATGGGTAGTACTGCAGGAAGGGGTTTGGGATTTATCCTTCACTAGCGTAATTTTGCATTATAGTAGTGTGGAACTACAAGCTATGATGGAGTTGACACAATCAAGACATTTCAAACTTCATACCAAAGTGGTATTGATACTACAATCAATGGACCACAAGAGGATTTGAAACATTATACTAAGAAATCTGGGATTTTAACGGATACATCCATATAGTGTGGAGATGAGGCCGTTTCTTATAGGATGTGTAGACTGTTTGGAAGAACACTGGTAAACACCAGGTTTGATACAAGGCCTTTACGTGTCACCAGATTAAAGAACTAGGGAGACCGTGTGTGAATTAATAGACTATGAAGGTTGTTGTTGAGTTAAAGGTTTAATCTACTCACATTTTGCAAGCTGTTAATGCTACAAAGGTAGGATTCAAGCTTGTAAGGCATCCTAACACTGAGCGCTATTGTCTCTAAGTGGAATATTATCTTTAAATTAGTGGGGGATTGTTGAATGGTCGTTCTAAAAAATTCAAAAATAAAAAATAATGACAATTACTCTTTTTACAAGATACTAATCAAGAAATTTATTCTTTTTGAATTTAAATGAGAGATAATTGCATTATCTCTTTTAAATATATGAAAAAATAGTATCATATTTTCTTATTTATTAGGAGGGATAAGCTTATATCTCCCTATTTATATGGAAGGATAAATTCATCTCTTTATCTACAATGATACGAGGTATCATATAAGATAGAGAGAGAAAATTTTGTGCTAAAGTATTTTTGTAGGTAACTACGTAGATCTTCATCTTCTTGAATGACAAGATAGAGGAGATGGTATGACTTTTCAGGAGACGAGAAGGAGACTGATCATGTACTTTGAGAGAATCGAAGTGTTGCAATATTGTTTCTCTATGAAAAGTAGAAGGAAGGCGTTCCAGCAATGATTCTTTTGTTGTTAACTGCGAATGCATGCATCGCGACTCTTTCTTGCTGATACCTGAAAGTGATTCGACTAAAACTTGCTACGTTGTGGGGGCCAAAAAAATATTTTAAGCGTCGGTATTTGACAACACCCCAGTGGACAATGAAGATAGTATTCTAAAGAATGTTTTTCGTTATACATAAGTAAGATCTCTCCATATTCTCAAAAAAAAAATCTTTCTACATAAATCTTGTTTCACATATTATTTGTGTTTTCATCATAATTAGTTCTATTATTGTGTCCAATGGCAATAATAGATGGTATGTAAAAAAATTAACATGAGACGAGGACGTTGAAAAGTAAAAGGCAGGATGAGGATGATCCAACCATTTGACGAGATTGTATTTTGACAATGGGTTGACTAGACGCATAAACCTAGACCCTTCATAACCTTGAGTGTTAGTGATAAGTGGATCATTGCTGAAGGTCTAGTAAGTTCGTCAGGGTCTCCCTCCACAAGAGGGACGTGCCAGAATAGAAGATTTGGTGAAGAACTCAACACACTCTCTCAATGACGAGAGGATTGAGATGGTCCCTCATTTATAGAGTTTGGAGGAATGAAGAAGTTTGATACAGTAGTTACAAGTTTACAACTGCCTCCAACTATCATTAGGTTTATTAGTATAATTACAAAAGAACAACTAATCACTTATGTCAACTACTCTTACAAGTTATATATATATATATTTTTTGGCAAAGGTAAGTTTTTTATATTAGATATTAATCCCTAGGAAAAAACCAGGGGAATCAAGGATCAATCACAAAATAGGCAATGTTCTTGCCAATATTACAGACCGCCAACAAGGTGGCAATAATGTTCTATTCAAAAAAACAGGGGACAAACTACTGTTCCATCGCTTCAACATCAGGGGCAGCAGCAGCAGTCGGGATAATGGAGTCAGTGGAGGTGGGGGGAGCATCAGAAGAGGCAGAAAAAAAGTTTTCTGCCCAGGCAGCCTTCATAGAGACCACAGAGCTCCTCAGGTCCTCCTTTTCAAAACCTGGTAGAAGAGGTTCTAACCAAAACTCCATTAGTCCAATTAAATCATAAATAATAAAAAAAACAGGCTTGGTAATATTACGAAAAATCCTGGCATTCCGTTCTTTCCAGGTTACCCAAAGGATAGCCTGGATCAGAAGAAACCAGTTAGTGTCACTTAAATGAAATTTAAGGGCAGGTTTATGCCAATATAAGTGCCCAAAGTTACAATATCCAGGATAAAGTCTGTGGCATAAGAAGAACTGCTAAATATGAGAAACAAAATCACAAAACATAAACAGATGTCTATTAGATTCAATGTTGAATTTACAGAAAACACACATAGGTGAACCAGTCCACCCTCTCTTGAGTAGATTTTCTTTAGAGAGATTTTTGTTATGCATGACAAGCCAAGAGAATAATTTGATTTTGAGGGGAGCTAAAGTTCTCCAAATCTGCTCGAACAGGTTAAATCTGTGCCCGTCATCATTCAATCTTGAATAACAAGATTTCACAGTGAACTTAGAGGAACAAGAAGGGGTCTAGGAGATAGCATCCCTGTCCATACCAAAGGTAGTGTATTGCAAGATATGCGACAGGGAGTCCAATTGAGATTGCAATATATCCAAGTCACAAGATAAAATGTTGGAGTGATCCAGCAATCTATTGAGATCAATAGTGAAAATTTGGTGTATTTTTAGCACAGATGCTTTTTCCCATTTGTAGATCGAAAAAAGTAGAGGAAACAAGAATTTCAGTTTATCCCCATTCCTCCATTTCTGTTCCCAGAACAAAATCTCCTTCCCATTTCCCAGATAGAAGGAGGAAAAGCAATTGACAATAGGGAAGGTGCTTTTAAGGATTCGCCATAAAGGGGAGCAGTGGCTAGAGGAAGAATTAAGTAAAGCCCCATGCCCTAACTTCATATATCTGGCCTTAACTAACCCAATCCATATAGCATGACTATCCCTATTAAGTAATTGCCAAACCAATTTTGATTTTAAGGCAAGGTTGAAATTCCGGATGTTTAGAATCCCCCAACCGTTCTACCTCTTTGATCTACAAATTGCACCTTGATTAACAAGGTGAGAGCCATAGTCTGCAGATGGATCAGACTTCCAAAGGAAGTTAAATCTAAGTTTGTCGATTTCTTTCTGAATTTGTCTTGGCATATGCAGGACAGACATAAAGTATGTAGGGATAGTCGACAGAACTGAGTTAATCAGGGTCAACCTTCCACCTAGGGATAGAAGCTTAGCTTTCCAGTGAGATAGTTTGGAGGTTAGTTTTTCCAGGACAGGGGACCAGTCCTGCCTAGAGGCTCTCCTATGGTGGAGAGGGAGGCCTAAGTAAGTGATGGGTAGGGTAGCATATTTGCACCCAAGAAGATTACAAGTAGTGTCAATAGCATCCTGACCAACCTGAATTCTAGTAATTGAGGATTTGGAGAAATTAATCTTGAGTCCGGAACAGGATTGAAAGCAACACAGGATACGTTTAATATTGACAATATTATCCCCACCATCGGCAAGAAAGAGAATAGTATCATCCGCATATTGGATGTTGAGCACCTGAGAGGTCCCATCAGGGAACTGAATCCTGTTAATGAGGCCATTAGTAGAGGCCAATTGTAGCATGCGGTTTAGGATATGGGTAACAATTATGAAAAGAAGGGGGGACAATGGATCCCCCTGCCTAAGCCCGTTGGACGATCCAAAGAAGCCATGGGATGATCCATTCAAAAGGATGGAAAATCTGGCTGAGGATATACACATCCTGATCCATGTGATCCACTTTGCCCCAAATCCTAAACCCTGGAGAGCTTGAAGGAGAAAGTCCCAATTTACCTTATTGAAAGCCTTTTCGAAGTCTAATTTTAAGAGAAAGCCTGGAACTTTGGAAGAGTGTATGTAGTGAAGGGTTTCCTAGGCTACCAGGAAATAATCTCCGATGGACTGGCCAGGTAAGAAGGCACATTGGGAACAGTCTAATGTATGATTTAGAACTGGGGATAGTCTGGATGCTAAAGATTTGGTAAAAATTTTATATATACTATTAACCAGACTAATGGGCCTGAAATCAGAAACAGAGTTAGCACCTATCCGTTTAGGAATGAGTACTAAGAATGTCTAATTGATAGAGGCAAGAGTATCAGACTCAGACGATGAGTAAATATAATGAAATATGTCCATTATATCATCCTTAACCATTTCCCAAAAGTTTTGGAAGAAAAATACAGGGTATCCATCAGGTCCAGGGCTCTTATCCCCAGATAATCTATGAAGGTTACCCTTAACCTCTTCATACGTAAAGGGTACCTCCAAAAGATGAGGGTCATTAATCTTATTGGGAAGCAACAGATCCCAATTGAAGGTAACGGGGGATGATATTGGACTGTTGAACAGTCTGATAAAATGGTGCTGAAATGCAGCCCCAATGCCCTGAGGGGATGAGATCACTGTAGAATCCACAGTGAGAGATGATATTGCGTTTGAACGCCTATGGGAGTTGATAATGTTATGAAAGAAGGCTGAGTTGGAGTCACCCTCCTTAAGCCATGTTATTCTGGATTTCTGTTTCCAGAAAATCTCATTAACCCTTAGAAAATCTTGATGCTTATCTCTAAGGACAATCCTTTCATTCCAGGTGTCATTATCTAAATTGGAGTGCTCAGCAAGGGTATCAATACTAAGAATGCAGGATTCAATTTCTCTCAGGTCTTGGTTTCTCAAAACATTGACCTGAGCAATCCACTTTTTCAGATTTGTCTTTAAAAATTTCAGTTTGTATGAAAATCTCGCAATCGGATTAGGGGTAAGGAACAAGTCACTGGACATGGTCCAAAATTCTTGGATGAAAGGAAGACATCCTTCATAATGTAACCATGCCTTGTAAAATTTAAAGGGAGGCGGACCCCAATGCAGTCTCAGTGTTTTTAATATAATTGGGATATGATCAGATACCACCTTGGCCAATCCAGAGCAGTGAGAATTGGGGTACTTTGCCGCCCAGGATGTTGAGATAAGAAAACGGTCAAGCTTCACCAACGTAGGGACCCTTTGGAGGTTGGACCAGGTATAGGAACAGTTACCTGGTGAGAAATCTAACAAACTACTAGCGTTAATGAAGTCATTAAATAGGGACATATGAGTAGTGGTCCTGGGGCAAGAAGAGTGCTCGTGAGGGAATCTGATTAAATTGAAGTCCCCACCAATGACCCAATGTTCATTCACCATTTGACTAATATTGCGGAGTTCTCTTATAAAATCAGATTTGAGACTGGAATGACATGGACCATAGGCACCAGTGAGCCACCACTCAGTATTATCCTCGACAGAGTGGAGCTGGAGGGTTAGGCAAAAAATGCCCAAAATACGAGACAGTAGAGTGACCTTCCTACCATCCCAGCCAATGAGAATGCCACCGGAGGCACCTGAAGAGGCCTGAAAAGACCATAGTGTGGTCTTGTCACCCCCAAGTAGTCTAAGTAGAGTAGGGGAGAATTCCTCTTTTTTAGTTTCCGTGATAATAATAATGTCACATCTTTGAGATCTAACTAAATTGCGGATAGCCCTGGCTTTATTACCCGCTCCTAGACCCCTGATATTCCAAGCTCCTATGATCATGGAACCTTAAAGGGAAAACAAGAGGGCCGCACGCTCTCATGTGAACTCTCTCTATTATTCAGAGACACAGGAGATTTCCCCTGGTCTCTTTTTACTTGAGAAAAAAATTCATGGGCCTCGTCTTGAGACCTAAGCTTAATACCAATTTTAAAGCAAAAATCTTGAAATTGTTGATAAGAGCCCCAAAGCAAAGGATTAGGGTCCTTGGGAGGCATGGCAGTGATATTATGATCATTAGAATCGACAGCGGAAGAAGGGGAAGCAGTATAAACAACAGTATCTACAGCACAAGGCATTATTTGGGAAGAGAAATCAGAAGTACCTGGTGCGTGAATGGGGTTCCTGGATGAGAGGGTTGAGTTTGCAAGGGTGTCTCAGTGGCAACTTCCTTCTCGACACAGTCATAAAGTGCCAACAGCTTTTGGAACTTCCCCATGGAGAGATTTCTGGCACGGATCTTAGCCTGGACGAAGCTAGGCTCATCCAGCAGTGAAGATGCAGACGCCTTAGAGGAAGAGGAGGCCTTGTGCCATCCATCTGAAGTAGGAGGTGTGGGGGAGGACTTGATCCAGCCCTCAGAAGTAGTGGGTGAGGGAGAAGCTTTGTACCAGCTGTAGACACCCCAATTTTGAGGTGACCCAGGAATGAGTGTCCTTATGTTGCTTTGGATGTGATCAGCCCCTGAACCGAGCCCCAAACCCATTAGCCAGAGCCCCAATCAAAATATCTGAGCAGGGTTGGCGCACCAAGTTGGCACACCAAGCAGGCGCACCAACTAGG
>JAMKQA010012892.1:0-45978 GCA_024699735.1 Posidonia australis
TTTTATTGTGTTGATTCTCTGATATGTCATGTCTTTGCATGCATGATTTCAGTCTTGGATGACACTGTTTTTAAGTTTTTTTGCATCTTGCATATTCACTAGTTGCTGAAATTTGGTGAGTTGATTGCCCCATGAACTCCTGTTTGGGAGGTTCTTATGCAACAGTCCATGATCCAGAGCTAGATAGCATTGGCTGAACCTTGTTGTTTTTTTACTTAGCATAAGGATGGTGTGGTCTTGTGTGAGGCATACAGCCCTTGAGCGCAAGACCCATAATGTGTTTTCATGTTTGGACTTTGATGTATACTCATGTTGCATTCTCTAATGAGTTTGCAAGTTTACAAGATTTTTACATTGCATGGCATTCTGCTTTACTGTCGGATCTATGATTTCCTTTGGCACACATTCCTGGCACCCCAGTTAAGCACATAGGTTGCGCACCAGACTGGAGCACCAGTCTAGCGCACCACACAGGCACACCAACCTGTTTTCTGTTGCACACAGCAGCATATGGCATGGTATTTAGCATGTTTCCCATTTGGATTTGCTTTTGGTTTTCTCTGGTTGTCTTCCTAAATATATTAGGAAGACCCCACTCTGTTTTCAGCCTTTTTATGCATGATAGTTCAGGTTTTGCATATAGTAGCGTGAGGCAGAAAATCACTCGGTGTTATTAGATCTTTGATCATATCCGTGCAACATCCTTCCACTGGTGCTTGACCCACCGCATGGGTGACCTTTCTGAGCATTAGGACACACCCTACAACCCATGCACCCTTATTTAGCATAAGGCACCATTTGCATGTAACATTGCATGGCATTTCCTTTAGGCGTATAGAAAAGGATGAAAAGTTGACATTTCATATAAGTAAACAACTAACCCATAGAAAGACCGATTTTTCGGGTGCACGAGTGTGCCTAATACCTTCCTTGTGCGTAATAAGGATCCTTGCCCATTTCTGGTTTATGAAGACCTTTTCCATTGGCTTTATTGCATGATTTGAATGTTTTAAGTGGTTTTCCTCGTCTTCCGTTTTTAAATAGACTAGGTGGCGACTCCTGTATTTTATCATTATTTTATTGATTTGTCGTGACTTTGCCGATCCTTGCACATTTGGCCTTTCGCGCCAGGCCCGACGCTATCGCCAGCATGGTTACATTTTGTAATGAATGGGTCAAAAAATCACACCAACGTCAAAAGGATGAAAAATGCAACAGTCCCAAATCGTTAGAAGTGCAAAAAACACCATAGAGGTCCAAATGGAAAAATTGCAAAGGAACCCACATAAAATAGACAAACGACAACATATGAAGAAAATCACATAAAACGACAATGTTTTTGGAAGGAACGCCTCGAAAAACCATACTGATATCAGAAAGATAAAATGTGGGGTCAACCCAAGTCTTCTGAATCATTGAAAAAGTCATGAAAATCAAAAAGGAGAAATAATCCGCAAATGGGCCAATGTAGGCCTTTCGGTCAATTCGTGTACGCTCTCGAGCGATGAAATCCAAATCAAATAGAAAAATTCCAAAACGTAGGAGTAAAGAAAACTAAATCGAATGTCGGATGAGGGACTTCGAAAACAACGTGAAGAAAAACCACTAAAGAAGCATAGGTGATGTAGGCTCGCTAAAAAGGATGCCTCTGGCATTGAGCCAGGCTACCCTGGGTAGTGTTGGGCACCACTAGAAGATGTAAAGACTTGAAGATTAGGCTGTGACCGTAGGTGCACTTTGAATCACTGAAATGGTGGAGGCTGATTTTGGTAGAGGCCAGAGACACATTTGTTCACTGACTAGAGGCATGTATATTCATCCACTGTCCTGAGCTATACTCCGATGGCAGCAAGTAATGTGATACACCGTAGTCTGTCTTAGGCTAGCTATTCTCTGTTCTGCTACTTATTGTGTCATTGTGTTTTGGCTGCAAACATGTACTTAGCATTGTTAACCTCAGGCATTTTCCAAATAATGTTTACCACCCCTGAACTATTGTAGAGGAATTGCTGTCACACTACTAATTCTGCAGGTCCATGTAGTTTGTGCACTAGCTGGTGTTGTTGTTGCTTATGCTCTTAAACCATATGCAAGCAAAAAGATTCATCCAAGCAAGAATGTGATGGTTATTATTATTATGGTGGTCTCTACTATTGTGAACAATTTAGTTATTTAAGAATGACCTTTTTGTTTGATCAAGAAATGCATGTCTTGTTGATAAAGTTGCTTGTTTTTTGCCTTCATTGCTTTGCTTGTTCAATGAGTTCATTATATGGATCGTTTGCTTGTTTAGTTTAGCGGTTTGTCTGCCCTCAGTTAGGCTACAAAGTTGTATGCTTGTTAGAGGAGGATGACACCTTCGACTCAATTGACACTATAGAGATTCGCAAGTCATTGGTGGCTCTCGTTGGGTAGTGGTGGCACTCGAACTCACTATAAGGTATTGTAATGGACCTGACTTCATGCCAAACTCTTTAAGGTCCTGCACCTTCTTTTCTTTTTAATATCATTGACTTTTGTTTTACTCCTTCATAGACGTGCGGTTTCACTCTAACCTTGACTTGGAGGTAATAAGTGCCCGATCTATTCAAGAGGCCTTTATTGGAAGAGGGTGGGTCAGTCCCTCAAAGGTGTGACTTAACTGAGCACATACTTTAACTCCACTCCAAGGTATGGTTAGGGTAGAGCTACAACACACGCCCCTCACTCTTGGGCTGACTTCTATCTTCGCCTTCTGTCTTCTCTATTCTTTTATGCCCTTGCGAATGTATGTTTTCTTTTCTGGCTCACACTCTCAGTCACTCCTAACATTTTATCACCCTTTTGGAGGTGCAGGATCCTTGTAGAGTTTGGACATTTCATCCGGCTTTGATGTTCGGTGGCTCCATTACTAACTTAGTTGTCTAAGTAGTGACAACTGAGGAGGGATAATCCATTCTAACATAGGCGAGCTTTTCCAATTTTTCATCATTGGGCAGAGTGTTATCGACAAGCAAACTATTATTTTCTACTGTTAGTAATGTTTTTCTGTTTTGTGTACTTCTTGTTTTTTTCTCTTTTGTGTTTTTTATTTTTTATTTTTTTGTGTTTTGATATATGGTGATGCAAAAAGGAAACAAAGGGAACAAAGCAAAAGGATACAACTCCAGTCCTTGTTGTTGTTGTTATGTCGATGCCATTGGGGTTCAAAGTAACTTCAAGCAATGCCACTAGAAATCGAAATCAAGGCAGATGTAACCAAAGCTATCAAAACCATTATTCGAACTGAGACTATCACTGTGAATGTTGAATCTGCTAGTGACATTAAGACTGCATCTCTGTTGGAGTTGATATCTGCTGTGACGGCTGTCTCCTACCAGATCCAAGGTATTTGCACGTGCTGGGTCAGATCGGTGCATGGCAAATTGGAAAACTTTAGGTTAGACCCCCTGCAGCAGAGCAAGAACAAGAGTGGCACACGTGAGTGTCGCCAGACAGAATTGAGAAAAGACCAAGAGAACAAACTAGGCTAATGAGGAACGAGAACAAGAGCAGCATATGTGTGTGCTGCCGGACAGAAGCTGAGTGAGAACAAACTTGGCAAATGAGGCCCGATGGATTCCCCAGGAAAGAACTGAGAGAGAGAGGATAGACCCCTGAAGTTTTAGTGTCCTCGGAGCTTGCCAGCTCAGACACAGTATGGTCGGCTATTCTAGGGTGTGCATGTGTGTGTGCTAGTTTGTGTGTACTGCCTCCAGTGTGTTGATGACAATGTCCCCATTGTCAATCAAATCCTAGACAGCATTTCGGAGAGTAAAATACTTGTTTGTCGAATGTCCATGGGTGCGATGGAATTGGTAGAGCAAGTTCATCTTATACAACCTAGGAAGCGGGTCCGGTGGTGGACGAACCTCCAGTAGCTACAGAAATGGCACAACTTTAGGAAAGATGTCGCTCAACAAATCCCCAAGTGGGGTGAAGTCACTTTCCTTACGGCGAGGCCGCCCCAACCATTGTTGCTGCCCTTGTTGAGCTGACACAACACGACATGTCGGCTCAACGGTGGTGTGTGGATGAGTAATGCGTGCTGACCTAGATGTTAGTGAGGATGGAGACATGGATGTGGGTATTGTGCCAACAAAAAAGGTCCCACTGTCAATCAAAGTCGGAATAACATCTCACATAGCGTGGCAATTATCTGTCGAGTGCCCTAGGGCTCAGTGATAATTGTAGTATATGTTCGCGTTGTACAACCGAGGGAGTGGAGTTGGTGGGGGACGCAGATCTGGGAGTCTCAGAAGTGACACAACACGAGGAAAAACAATGCTCAGCGACATGCCCAGTGGAGTGTAGTTGCTTTCAATGCGACGACCTTGTTTTTCCTTAGGCTGCTATCCTCGTAGAGTCAATGCGATGAGATGCACTAGCTTGACAGTGGGAGGTGTGCGCCTCGTGTGCAATGATGACCTACGTGTCGGGACCTGATCTTGATGTTGAGGGGGGTTTTAAGTATGTTGTGTTGTGTGTGGTGTTGAGCACGAGAGCAATATCTGTGACACCAGTACAACTCAGGGCGACGAACTCGGTAAATGCTATACTCTCGTACAACTAATGGGTTGATTCCTAAGTGACTGTGATACATGCTGTGACCAATGCAGTTGTGGTGCAAGAGGCAGAGATAACGCCCCCATCGCCAAAGCAGTGTGATGCTGGGGCGATGGTATGGGCGATAATGTAGTGGGCTGAGCCTGCAATGCTATAGTGGGCTACACTGGAACCTCAAAGGTCGAAAGTGGAGGATTCTCAACAGGATCAAGAAAAAGGGCCATGCACTCGAACCCTCGAGCCAAAGCTCTCAAGTACTGAACCTGTGTTGCCGAAGACCCATCAAAAGATAGGTCAAAAGGCAAGAGTGGAACAAGAGTGGTCCCTAAAACAAATGCAATTGCAGTTGGTTGATCTCCTGAAACAGGAGGGCCCGAGAGATAGGGTGCAGCTGGTAGAACTTCTAGTTCCTGTGTGATAGTCACCGTAGTCAAATCAGTGGGGGGCCCTATATCGGCTTGTGTTCGCCATTGTCCCGGAAGGGGAGATAGAGATCCTCTATGGTTCCCAAATTGGGATGCACAGTGGGAAGAAGAAGCAGTCAAAGTGAGAGAAGGAGGATCTGAATGTGGGTCCCCCTTCAAAACAATAACCGGAGGCTTGCGGGTCTGTAGGGCCACGGCTAACCGCATGTGAAATAAAAGGAGCTACGGAAACGCACGAGCTCTAAGATGAGCTACTGTCAAAAAGTGACCAATAGCTCAGAAAAGGCAAGAGGAAACAACCACGGGTGGCCATCAGCGACGGAGACATACGAGCTCCTAGCTGAGGACCTCGCAACAAGCTACTTGAGGAAACAGGCATCAAAACCTGAACAACGACGCACAGACAAATGCGAGTTATTAAAGTGGCATGTAATGACACACAATGCGGATGAATGTCCTAAAGTGCACTCTCTCACCATGCATGTCCCATATGAGGTTGACCACACGGGACACACTCATGGATTTGGGTTTTGACTCTGGTTAGAAAAGTAAGGTTCCCATTTTAAATCCTAATCGAAGCGCAAACGGTGAATGGGTGGTGCATTGGTGGCCTCGTCTGCTGCAGTAGCATGGAGCTGTACCCTCTACTAGCATTGACACGACCCTAGACAAGGGGGGCGGGGCAAACTAGCAACACGCCCTATGGCAAAGCTATAGAATGGGTTACTATAATTGTCCTTCGCAAACTGTAGGTGGACTCAGAGGAGAAGATGCATGCTTTCTAAAATGATCATTCATACAACATGCTTTTGTGTCTTTTACTTGCGTTTTATTAAACCAAGGGGGATTGTGAACATTTGTCTCTGGTTATGCCTTATTAGTTGTTTGTTTGAGTTTGTGTGTTTTATTTTAACAATATATGGAGGCAAACATGTCACTACTCTTCTAATCATGGAAAATACAAAAAAGGGAAGAAAACACACAATCATGGCATCTAAACATTCAATCAATCAAGAAAAAGGCATGAATATGGCATGTGATAGTGTAAAAAATCAAGTAGTGAAGAAAAGCAAGTATCAACAGAAAAAGCATGATTTAGGTCATGTGCATGTGCAATGGCATAGCAATGGTGTAAAATGGCACAAAAAAGGCATGTTCAATCAAATATGTACAAGCAAACAGAACAATCAAACAAGAACAAAGTATATAGACCAAAGACAAGCAAGAAAATCGAAATGAAAGCAAGAATTTGGTTATCCCCAATGGAGTCGCCAGTTCCTGTGATCATGTCGGTGGAATCCAACACGACTCTCCTACGGTGCGTGGAAGCACACGAGGAGCCCCAATACGATCACAACAAAGATGGTGAATCTGGAGAAGAAGACTAGACTCGGAAACACCAAGGAAATATAAGAAAGGATAAGGAAAGGAGTCGCCACCTTGTCTTTTAATGGAAAGATGAGGAAAACCAATCACAAAGGTAAAAAATCCAAAAGAAACCAAGGTGAAGAAAACATATGCATGCTCCATGCCTAATGGATGTAGTGCACAAATCAATGTGGGCCAAAGAAAGGGTAAGGATTCTTGTTACACATGGGGAAGGGGTTAGGCACCCCTATGCGCCCGAAGAACTCGGTCTTTCAAGGTTGTCTACTTGCTAATGGTCTATTGTGTGTATGCTTGCCTATTCTGAGTGCACATGCTAAAGATGACTGGAAAACATGCCAAATCATAGAAATGAAGAAAGGAAAATGATAATCCGAGGGACAATTGTAGGCATTGATAATGCCATTTTACTGTATGCCCATGGGCGATGAGGAAAATAAAAAAAACGAGAATACCCGAAAAGCGTCACGCAAATAAGTGGAAACTTGAAGAAATCTGAGAAAATCAAATTAGGGAAAATAATCCTCTTTCAGGTCAATGTCGGCATTTGTCAAGCCTGTTAATGTACGCCCTAGGGCGATGGAAATCCAAATCAAATCAAAATTGTAAAGGTCAGAAGAAATCCGAGAAAGAATGCAAAAATTGAGTTCGAAACAAGTTGGAAGTGTATACATAATGCTAGAAAGAAGACATGAGAAAATATGCATGAAAAATAGCAACAAATTGTACAAAATGCATGTGAGAGTAAAAAGTGTAAATTCGAAGGGCTTTTGTGCAAAATTCCAAAATTCTGAATGAAGGTTGAAATTCTGAAGCTAAATCACCAAAAATACAAAAGAAAACAAATTTTGTGAAAATTTGAAGAAATCTAGGTTCAATATGCAAAATTGTGAATTTTTGGTCAAATTCAGGATCCTTAGGGGTCAATATGCAATTTTGCCAGTAAAACATGTGTTTAATACAAATCTGAAGAAATTCAGGGTTAAATGTGCAAGAAAAAGAGTTCATTACCACAAAATTGGGAGTTTAGGGATCATTCTGTAATTTCTCCCATGAATATATGCATTCTGTGTGAAATCAGTTAAATTCAAGGGTTAAAATCCCGAGGCCTGATCACTCATCGGGCACCAAAATGTATGAAAAATATGCATAATGCTAGAAAGAAGACAAGAGAAAATATGCATGAAAAATAGCAACAAAATGTACAAAATGCATGTGAGAATAAAAAGTGTAAATTCCAAGTGTATTTTTGCAAAATTCCAAAATTCTAAATGAAGGCTGAAATTCTGAAGCTAAATCACCAAAAATACATAAGAAAATACATTTTGTGAAATTTTGAAGAAATCTAGGATCAATGTGCAAAATTGTGAATTTTTGGTCAAATTCAGGATCAATATGCAATTTTTCTAGTAAAACATATGTTTAATACAAATCTGAAGAAATTCAGGTTTAAATGTGCAAGAAAAACATTTCATGCCATAAAATTGGGAGTTTAGGGACCATTCTGTAATTTCTCCCATGAATATAAGCCATCTGTGTGAAATCACTTAAATTGAGGGGTTAAAATGCAATTTTAAACACATCTGAGTGTCTCTTTAAATTCCTTGGGTTTAATTTGCAATTTAAATAGAGCAATAGCATTCAAAGCTATTTTGATGAAGCTCAGGGTTTTAAATGCAGTTTTTGAGCACATTTGAGTAAATATTTGAATGTCTAGGGTTTAATTTAGAATTATGCCAGAAAAACATGAATCCAGAATAGTTTTAATAAAGCTAAGGGCTTTAAATGCAAAAAATACTGGACTTAAACGCATGAAAAGAAACTCAAAGGGTTTATGTCAAATTTTAAAGCATGGAAAACATTAACAAGAATATACAGGGGGTACATTGCAATATTTCAGAACAAATATTATTAAAACGATTTAAAATTTATTACAAAGTTCTAAATGTAAGAAAAAAAGGACCTATTTATAAGAAAAGAGGGACCTCAGTGCAAAAAAAAAGCTCAGAAGTTTATTAAAAGAAAACTTTATTTTTTTTAGTTTTTAATAGAAAACATGCAGCGCCCACCGACGATGGAGTTCTGCCATCGACGATCCTCCAAAATGAACGAAAAATATGCATAATGCTAGAAAGAAGACAAGAGAAAATATACATGAAAAATAGCTACAAAATGTAAAAAATGCATGTGAGTAAAAAGTGTAAATTGCAATAGCTTTTGTGCAAAATTCCAAAATTCTGAATGAAGGCTGAAATTCAGAAGCTAAATCACCAAAAATACAAAAGAAAACACATTTTGTGAAATTTTGAAGAAATCTAAGGTCAATGTGCAAAATTGTGAATTTTTGGTCAAATTTAGGATCCCTAGGGGTCACAACATGCAATTTTGCCTGTAAAACATGTGTTTAATACAAATCTAAAGAAATTCAGGGTTAAATGTGTAAGAAAAAGAGTTCATGCCAAAAAATTGGGAGTTTAGGGACCATTCTGTAATTTCTCCCATGGATATATGCAATCTGTGTGAAATAAGTTAAATTGAGGGGTTAAAATGCAATTTTAAACACATCTGAGTATATATTTAAATTTCCTGGGTTTAATTTGAAATTTAAACAGAGAAATATGCATTCAAAGCTATTCTGATGAAGCTTAGGGTTTTAAATGCAGTTTTTGAGCACATTTGAGTAAATATTTGAATGTCTAGGGTTTAATTTAGAATTATGCCAGACAAACATGAATCCAACAATAATTTTAATAAAGCTAAGGGCTTTAAATGCAAAAAATGTTGGACTTAAATGCATGAAGAGAAACTCAGAGGGTTTTTGTCAAATTTTAAAGCGTGGAAAACATTAACAAGAATATATAGGGGGTACATTGCAATTTTTCAGAACAAATATTATTAAAACGATTTAAAATCTATTACAAGAACCTAATTGTAAGAAAAAAAGGACCTATTTGTAAGAAAAGTGGGACCTTAGTGCAAAAAAAAAGCTCAGAAGTTTATTAAAAGAAAACTTTATTTCTTTTAGTTTTTAATAGAAAACATGCAGCGCCCACCGACGATGGAGTTCTGCCATCGACGACCGCCAGTGATGCCCCTCCGGGGCATCTCGAGGCCTGATCACTCATCGGGCACCAAAATGAATGAAAAATATGCATAATGCTAGAAAAGAAGACGTGAGAAAATATGCATGAAAAATAGCAACAAAATGTACAAAATGCATGTGAGAGTAAAAAGTGTAAATTCCAAGGGCTTTTGTGCAAAATTCCAAAATTTTGAATGAAGGCTGAAATTATGAAGCTAAATCGCCAAAAATACATAAGAAAACACATTTTGTGAAATTTTGAAGAAATCTAGGGTCAATGTGCAAAATTGTGAATTTTTGGTCAAATTCAAGATCCCTAGGGGTCAATATGCAATTTACCAGTAAAACATGTGTTTAATACAAATCTGAAGAAATTCAGGGTTAAATGTGCAAGAAAAAGAGTTCATGCCATAAATTTGGGAGTTTAGGGACCATTCTATAATTTCTCCCATGAATATATGCAATCTGTGTGAAATAAGTTAAATTGAGGGGTTAAAATGCAATTTTAAACACATTTGAGTATATATTTAAATTCTGTGGGTTTAATTTGCAATTTAAACAGAGAAATATGCATTCGAAGCTTTTTTTAATGATGCTTAGGGTTTTAAATGCAGTTTTTGAGCACATTTGAGTAAATATTTGAATGTCTAGGGTTTAATTTAGAATTATGCCAGAAAAACATGAATCGAGAATAGTTTTAATGAAGCTAAAGGCTTTAAATGCAAAAAACGCTGGACTTAAACGCATGAAAAGAAACTCAGAGGGTTTATGTCAAATTTTAAAGCATGGAAAACATTAACAGGAATATACAGGGGGTACATTGCAATATTTCAGAGCAAATATTATTAAAACGATTTAAAATCTATGACAAGGACCTAAATGTAAGAAAAAAGGACCTATTTGTAAGAAAAGGGGGACCTCAGTGCAAAAAAAAAAAAAGCTCATAAGTTTATTAAAAGAAAACTTTATTTTTTAATAGAAAACATGCAGCGCCCACCGACGATGGAGTTCTGCCATCGACGACTGCCTAGGATGCCCATCCGGGCAAACCCGAGGCCTGATCACTCATCGGGCACCACTAGGAGCATGAGGAGGAAGAAAGGAAGAGATCCAATGGTTTGGATCTTGGAGGTGACAGTCGGAACTGGCCCCCCACCCTCCTTGCCGTCGATGCAACTTCGGCGACCGTGTCGAGGAAGAAGGGGGAGCTAGAGGCCATGGAGTTGAGATTCGAAGCTCCTGGAAGCATGAGGATGATGTGTGGAGCATTCCCCTTCCTTCAAAGGCCAGAAAAGAGGGAGATCATGCAATGTTGGATTCCACCTGCCGTCACCGTCGTCTTCTCCGGTGAGCATGGTTGTAGGGGTGATTCAGGGCTCGAAGCTCGACTCTAATGGCTCCAGAGTGTTGGGGGCGTGTCGTGGAAGACTCTTGGGGGCTTGGAGAGGTGCGGCGGAGCTGGAGGTGCACGATTCGTCATTGTTACCAGTTGTCTTCCACGGCGACGGCAATGACGCGTGACTTCGGCGACTAGCTACTAGAGGCTTAGGGAAGCGTTGAAATGGTACACCAGGAGTAAGAGAAGCAAGAGGAACCTCAGGGAAAGAGGATCAAGTTGACTGGGGCACGAATCGATCACTAGATTCATGCGCCCACCTATGTCACCGGAGAATAGCTCTAGTGACCCTGAAGCCACGATTCGAGCTAGGGAGAACCTCTGGCTTTATTGGAATCAATTGGGGAAGGAAATGAGAGATTCAGGAAACCATCTTTGATGAAAATCGAGGTCAGAGGGAAGCTAACCTGAGTGGCCAGTGGCGAATGCCACCGAAGGTCGTCAGAGATCGCCGAAGATGGCTTGAAACTCAGATTTTTCTCCTCCCTGAGCTTCCTCTCTCTTCCTAGACCTCTCTGGTTGCCTTAGTTGTGTGAAAATCACTTGGTGGCTCTCCTTGAGATTTTTCGAAGCTTTTTTCCCCTCTTTCTTCCTTCTTTTTTCTCTTGTAAATGGAGGGGGGGCATTTATAGGCTTGCAAATGGCTAGGGTTGTTAGAGTACGTTGTTATAGTTAGTTAGAGGTTGTTGGAAGTAATTACAAGTTGTTATAATGAAGGTGGGAAGTAGTTAGGGTTTGTTTAGCTAGTTAAAGGTTGTTATAGGTGGTTATGATGAAGGTGGGAAGTAGTTATGGTTTGTTTAGGTGGTTAGAGATTGTTATAGGTGGTTATGATGAAGGTGGGAAGTAGTTAGGTTGTTAGGGTTTGAAATTAAGGTTTAACCTAGGGTTTAGGGCTTTTTAGGGTTTAGGGTTTTGAATTAGGATTTATCCTAGGGTTTAGGGTTTTTTTAGGGTTTGGATTAAGGTTTAACCTAGGGTTTAGGGTTTGACCTAGGGATTTAATTAGGGTTTGAAATTAGGGTTTAGGTTTTCATCTAGGGTTTAAGGTTTAGTTTTGTGTTTGAAATTATGGTTTTGGGTATGACCTATGGTTTAGGGTTTGACCGAGGGTTTTAATTAGGGTTTGGGGTATTGAATTTGATTTGATTTAGTTTTTGGGTTTAAGGTCCTATTGCTAGCATATGGGGTGTCTACAGGATCAAATGACAATGTGGCACTGAGATGTGTGTAATTACACCTTGGTAATTTCCTAAAAACTCAGGATCTAATGTGCAAAATTCACATGTAAGTGCGAATGTGACCAAAATATGGAATCAAAGACTATTTTACCATGCAAACATGATTTTTGAGTGATAACTAGGCTTAAGTGCCAAATTACAAATCCCTATGCGATCAAAAGTGAAGAAATGCCAAAAAATGTATGTTAAAACAATTTGTCTAAGGGTCTGGATGCAAATTTCTTACACTCAATAAAGGTATTTCAGGAATTCAGGGGTTTTCATGCAAAATCCTAGGACTTAAATGTGATAAAAATTCAATTTTATTGATGGTCAGTGTGATTTTAAAATCTTTTAGGGTTCGGAGTGCAAATCTCATAAGGAAAACTCAATTTTAAAATGTTCCAGGGGCCAAAAGGAAATGTTCCAGACTTAAGTGCAAAGAAATCATGATCTCAAGGACCTAAATGTGATAAAATGTGCATGAATGCAATAAAGATGAAAAATCAAAATGTGCACGGGATTACATGCAAATCTTACAGAGATAATAAAATAACTGAAAGTTTTTTTTTAAACTACAGGGACTTAAAAACAAACAAAGAGGACTCAAATGTAATAACCTAAGGACCTAAGAACAAAATCCTAAAACTAAGAGGCCAGGGCCCAACAATTTCCTTTTCGAAGATCACTGGTGGATCGCTGGTGTCTCCACTCCGGTGATTACCCAGCGGCGGAGGAAGGTGGCTGATGGTCTAGGAGGCTGCAGTGAGGCACAGCAACTGTCTCCAACGCATTGGAAGGTGGTAGGGAGGCTTGAGGATCTTCCTCCACCTCGTGCTCCAGCGAGGTGGCCTGTCGGCATCAGGGAAGATGACGACGATACTGCAACGGTGCTCCAGCAATGGCTAGGCGCAAGTGGAGGTCGAAGAAGCATCAAGGAAGCACAGTGAGGCTCTGGGAAAGCATCGGCATGGACCGAGATGGCCTGAGGTGTTCCTCCCATCCCCTATGTCAGGGACAGGCACGACGGAGGTGGGGGCAGCACTCTATGGGTTGTGGCGACGGTGTGGCGGTGCGGAGGAGTTTGTGGCGAGGAGACGAGTCTTCCGGCGGTGGTGGTCTGGAGCTGGCGCAATCGGGGCACCCCAGGAGGCTTCACGGCGGAGGGTCATCAGTTGGCAAGCAGCGGCTGTGTGTTCGGGCACAGGGTGGCCAAAGAAATCCTTTTCTGAGTGACGAGTCTTAGGGAGGAAGAGAAAGAAGAGGGAGGAGTGGCCCCAGGGCCTCACCTCAATCCAGGAGGCCAAGGGCCTCGCCAGTGGTGGTGAACCCACCACCGAAGACGGGATGACGGCGCATAGGAGGCATTCCTCCACCATGGCACGATCTAGGGAGCCTAAAGGGACCTAAAGGGCATGCCTTATATTGAAAAAGAAGGGAGATGGGGATACTTGATTAGCAGCGCTGTTACCGTGGCGGCGCTCAACGATAGGACTCCTCTGGCGACGGTGGCTGAGAGCATCTAGGTGTGTAAAAGAGGTGGAGAAGAAGCTCTAGATACGGGGGAAATGCAGGAATCTCTGGTCATTTGGGTGCGCGAAGGAGGAGGGTTTAGGCGCACTTGGGAAGGCTCAAAGCTGATGATCAGTTGGTGGCGAGTCCCTTTTAAACTTCGACATGCCTCTTCTAGAGCCGTTGATCCTCTTCCTTTAGGGGCCAGCACCGTTGGATGAAGCGCTTGACGGAAGAGGAAGGTTCGGAGATCATGGGAGATCAGAATGAGGCTCCGAAGATGTTAGGATTGATCACCGAAAATGTCGTCGGAGATAAGGGTTGTCGGAAAACTCAGGGTCATTGGAATTATTTTTGGATTTTCCTAAGTTTTTTGGTTTATGGATTAAATGGGTTATTGGGCCTGCGATGGGCTTAGGGTTTTTTTGGTTTTTTTTTTTTGTTTTGTTTTTAAGGTTTTTAATAGATTTTGGGTTTTAGATTTAGGCTTTTTATTTATGTTTTATGATTTTAATTAAATTTCTGATTTTGTGTTTTATGGTTTAATTAATTGGTTTTTAAATTAGGTTTTAAATTATTTTAGGATTTTTGTATTATTTTTGTTTTGGGATTTTTTAGGGATTTTAGGGTTTTGATTCTTTAATTCTTTTGATTTTGTTTAATTAGGGTTTTAAATTAGGGTTATGGGTTATGGGTTTTTGTTTTAGTTTTAAGGTTTTGTTTTTCTTTTTCATTTGTTTTAGGTTTCTAATTATTTGTTTTGATGATTTTAGTTTTAGGATTTTATGATTTTAATTAAGACTTTGATTTCTTTAATTTATGGATTTTGTTATTTTAGAGTTTTGTGATTTAATTAGTTGATTTTAGATTAGGGTTTTGAGTTTAATTTCGGGTTTTTTCTCAATTTATATGGGTTAAAGTTTTGTGTTTGAGTTTTAATTTTGATTTAATTTGGTTTTTACTTGATTTAATTAGGGGTTTAGCTTAAATATTTGTTTAATTGGTTTTTGCCTGATTTTTGTGTGGATTAGAGTTTCTTTTTTAATTAGACTTAAGTTTTAATGGATTTTATTGAATTTTGCTTGATTAGGGTTTTTCTTGGATTTTAACTTCATTTAGGGTTTCTATTTAATTAATTAGGATTTTCACTTGATTAATTGGATTTTAAGTGGATTTTGATTAATTAGGGTTTTTATTTGATTGATTTGAATTTTAAGTGTTTTAAATGAATTTTCTTTGGTTTTGATTCATAATTATTGTTTTTTGTTTCAATTAGGTCAGAGTGGACTGGTATGGGCCAGACTGTGCTTGTGTAGGGTTAAGTGGGCTAGGGTTTTGGTGGTTGCAACAAGAGTATCTTTTCAGAGGAACCGTCTGCCATGTGACTTCAAAATCGGGGTGTCTATAAATGCCCCTTCCTGAGCGAGGTCGAGGGAATCGAGACCAATGCTTAGGGTTGACAAGACACCCCACTTGAGTCCGCAGGAGAGTGGTATTTGTTGTGCGACCGTGAGCTACTTATTCGGTTGATGCACCGAAAGTCATGACTTGTGGCCCATGCATGACGCTAATGTAAAGGATGATCTTGATGTTGGGGGATGCATGAGGACGATGCTGATGATAAGTGGGTAGTTTAGCTCATGGAGGGGAGCGTGAGTGATTTCCCGACTCGTGCCAAGGGATGCCTGGACAAGGCTGTCGAGCTCGTCACACAACAGGTGGAGACTTGGCAAATGACAGACTTTTCGGCTCTGGAGGATGCATGGCAAGATGTCGGACTTGCCAACCAAGGGATAGACTAATGACGAATGTCAATCAGATAGTTTGGGGGTATCAGCCCTCTCTTGACAGTGTGACGGTTACCAACCAGATAGTTTGGGGTATCAGCCCGAGAAAAGGTGCATTAGGTAAGACTATCAGGCTTGCAAACTAAGGGACAAAGTATGATAAGTTGACAGACCTACCAACCGGATAGTTTGGTTTATCAACCAGATGGTGAGTTGACGGACTCACTGTTGAATAGTCATGGCTATCAACATAGTGATGAGTTGACAGACTCATTACCGGATAGTTAGTGCTATCAACCCACTCTTGACATTGTGACGGTTGTCAACCGAATAGTGTGACCATGCTGATGGAACCCTGCACAGCTCTCCTTACGGTGTCAGGAAGCACACGAGGAGTTCAGATATGGTCACGGCGAAGATAGTGAATCCGAGGAAGAAGACTAGACTCAGAAGCACCAAGGGAAGATAAGAAAGGATAAGGAAAGGAGTTGCCACCTAGTCTTTTAATGGAAAGACAAGGAAAACCAACCACAAAGGAAAAAATCCAAAGAAACCAAGGCGAAGAAAACATATGCATGCTCCGTGCCTAATGGATGTGGTGCAAAAATCAATGTGGGTCAAAGAAAGGGCAAGGATTCTTGTTACGGATGGGGAAGGGGTTAGGCCCCCCTATGCGCTCGAGGAACATGGTCTTTCTAGGTTTCCTACTTGCCAATGGTCTATTGTGTGTATGCTTGCCTATTCTGAATGCACATGCATAAAGTGATTGCGGAAACATGCCAAATTAAAGAGAAGAAATGAATAAAAGGAAAAAAGATAATCTATGAGAAAATATAGGCATTGAGAATGCCGCTTTACTGTACGCCCGTAGGCAATGAGGAAAACCATGAAAATTGAGAGACTCTCGAAAAGCGTCACGCAAATCAGTGGAAACTCGAAGAAATCTGAGAAAATTAAATAGGGGAAAGTAATCCTCATTTGGGACAATGTCGGCATTATCAAGCCTGTTATTGTACGCCCTTAGGTGATGGAAAGCGAAATCCAGTCAAAATCGCGAAAGTTAGAAGAAATCCAGAAAACGATGACAAAACCAAGTTTGAAATGAGTTAGAAATGCGTGCACGATGCAAGGAAGAAAATACAAGAAATATGCATGAAAAATAGCAACAAAATTTACAAAATGCATGTGTGAGTGTAAAAATGTAAATTCTAGGGGCTTTTGTGCAAAAAATCCCAAATTTTGTATGAAAACTGAAATTTTGAAGCTAAATCATAAAAAATACATAGAAAAACACATTTTATGTAATTTTTAAGAAATCTGGGGTCAAATGTGCAAATATGTGTATTTTTGGTCAAATTAAATATTCCTAGGGGTTAATATGCAGTTTTGCCATCAAAACATGTATTTAATGCAATTCTGTGGAAATTCAGGGTAAAATGTGCAAGAAAAAGAGACCATGCTTGTAAATAGAAAGTTCCAGCGACTGACATGCAAATTTACCCTAGAAAACATGCACTTAGTGTGAAATCAATAAAATTCAGGGGCAAAAATGCAATTCCGGTCACATTTAAGCAAATATTTGAATTCACAAGGGTAAACTTGCAAGTTAAATAGGGAAATATGCATTCAAAACTATTTCAACAAAGCTCAGGATTTTTTATGCAAAATGCTGGATTTAAAATGTAAGAAAAGCAAATCAGGGGGTTTTTGTTTAACTTTTAAGCCTGGAAAACATTTACAAGAATTTATAGGGGTCACATTGCAATATTTCAAAACAAACATTATTCAAATGATTAAAAAAGGTGTGCAGGGACCTAAAAGTAAGAAAAAGGACCTATGTGTAAAAAAATAAGGACCTAACTGTAAGAAAACAAAAATATCAGAAGTTATTTAAAAGAAAAACTTATTTTTTAGTTTTTTTTTTTTTAAACACAATGGCCACCGTCGATGACCACTAGGGATGCTCTTCCGGAGCATCCCAAAGCCTGATTAAAGATTAGACCTCACGGGGAGCAAGAAGAGGAGGAGAGGGAAAGATCCAATGGTCTGGATCTTGGTGATGACGACTGGAACGGGCTCTCGACCCCCCTCGCCATCAGGGTTGCTCTGGTGACGGCGTTGGAGAAGAAAGAGGTGCTAGAGGCAGCGACGCGGTGGTCCTGGGCTCTGGGAGGCTTGGGAACGTGACGAGGATGGTTTTCCATCATCCAGGAGCAAGGACTGCACTTTCCTTTGTTTCCCAGACCTCACATACCGTCGACCTGCCCTACTCCGGTGAGCTTGGCTACGGGGGCCATCTAGAGCTCAAAATGAAGTCTTGATTGCTCCAGAGGGTTGAGGGAGGCTAGATGATTGTTTATGTGGGGTTGGAATGCTGCTACAAGGAGTGGAGTGACGAATCGGGCGACACAGAGGTCATCTTCTCCAGCGATGGCGAGCACGACTCCGGCGTGTTGCTCCCAGTGGCTTTCTCAGTGGTTGAAGCGGAGCCCAGAAAGGTGGAAAAACAAGAGAAGGTCTATGGGGATAGAATCGAGCACCTTGGGGCAAGGATCATGCCCTAGACCTGCACCCCCTCCTAGGACATAGGAAAACGGCGCCGGCGAAGCCTGGAAACTCGATTCTAACTAGAGAAAGCCTCTAGCTCAAATGGAATCACTTAGGGAAGGAAGATGGTGGCCATTGAAGCTATTGTGTAGAGAAATTGAGGCTTGAGAGGAACTTACTTTTGCTGGCAGTGAGCTTCGCCGTCGAAGCTCGCTGGAGACAACTGAAATCTCATATTTTCTCCTCCACTAGCTTCCTCTTTGCTCCTAGATCACTTTGGTTGCTCTGGTTGAGAGGAAAAAGCTTTGGGGGGCTCTCCTCTCAAATTTTCCAATTTTTCTCTCACTTGCAAATGGGGGCTATTTATAGGCTTGCCCCCATTGCAAGCATATGGGGTTTTGTCCCATTGCAAGCATATTAGGATGTCTACAAATGCCCCTCCTTGAGCGAGGTCAGAGGACGAATGGAACAGAGACCAATGCTCAGGGTTGACAGAGACACCCCACTCCTATTTACAAGGAAAAGAGATCAAGAGGAGGAGATTACTGCTTGGAGTTGACGAAGATGACCTGTCTGAAGCTGCAAGAAAGAGTTAGTTAATGGCAACCAGCTACCAGTCGGTGAATGCACCAAAAGTCCTATCCTAACTCCCTGAACGGCACAGTCAAAGCCAAAATCACAGAAGACAATATTAATGATAAATGCTGACAAGTTGATGACCAATCAGCTCCTAAAGGGCATGACTGTTATCACACTTGTCAAGAAAAGAGATGGACAAGACTCACGGTGCTAGCCGAACGAGAAGTGACTGGTCATGGAAGTCATCCGGATAGCTCAAGCTACAAGCCCAAAAGGAGGGAAGGAACAAGGCAAATGGGGAATCTGTCAAGCACCACAAGTATTGCCCAGGTAGTTCGGGATACCAGTCGAAGAGTGACTTGACACAAGATCTAAAGAAAGCACTTGGTAAAAGAAGACAAAGCAGAAAAGCGAATCAGTAAACCGCGAAGCAGTCAGTGCTGATTCGAAAGAAGGAAAATCAAACACATCGTCTGAGAAGCAGGCAGTGATGGTATGAAAATCCAAAAAGCGAACACGCCAACTGAGAGGCAGTCGGTGACGATCTAGTGGGACGACAACCGAACACATCATCCGAGAAGTAGTCGGTCATGATTCGTAAATTTGAAAAGCGAATACGCAACCAGAGAGGCAGTCGATGACGGTCTAGAGGGAGGACAGCCAAACACATCATCTGATAAGCAGGCAGTGATGGTTCAGAAATCTGGAAAGCGAACACACCAACCGAGAGGCAGTCGGTGATGGCTCAAAAGGAGGATAAACAAACACATCATCAGAGAAGTAGGCGGTGATGGTTCGAAAATCCAAAAAGCGAACACACCAACCGAGAGGCAGTTGGTGACGGTCCAGAGGGAGGACAACCAAACACATCATCTGAGAAGTAGGTAGTGATAGTTCGGAAATCCGAAAAACGAACACTCCAACCGAGAAGTAGTTGGTGACGGTTCAGATGGAGGACAACTGAACACATCATCTAAGAAGCTGGCGGTGATGGTTCGGAAATCCAAAAAGCGAACCCACCAATGGAGAGGTAGTCGGTGATGGTACAGACAGAGGATAAATGAACACAAGATCCGAGAAGCAAGCGGTGACGGTTCAAAAATCCAAAAAACGAACACGCCAAACGAGAGGCAGCCGGTGACTGTCTAGAAGCAGGATAAACGAACACACCATCCGAGAAGCAAGAGGTGATGGTTCGGAATTCCGAAAAGTGAACACGCCAACCGAGAGGCAGTTGGTGATGGCTTTGACGGAGGATAAATGAACACATCATCCAAGACGCAGGCGGTGATGGTTCGAAAATCCGAAAAGCGAACATGCCAACCGAGAGGCAGTTGGTGACGGTCTAAAGGGACGACAACCAAACACATCATCTGAGAAGCAAGTAGTGATAGTTCGGAAATCCGAAAAACGAACACTCCAACCGAGAAGTAGTCGATGACGGTCCAGATGGAGGACAACTGAACACATCATCCGAGAAGCTGGCGGTGATGGTTCGGAAATCCAAAAAGCGAACCCACCAATGGAGAGGTAGTCGGTGATGGTACAGACGGAGGATAAATGAACACAAGATCCGAGAAGCAAGCGGTGACGGTTCAAAAATCTAAAATGCGAACATGCCAAACGAGAGGCAGTCGGTGACTATCTAGAAGCAGGATAAACGAACACACCATCCGAGAAGCAGGCAGTGATGGTTCAGAATTCCAAAAAGCGAACACGCCAACCGAGAGGCAGTTGGTGATGGCTTTGACGGAGGATAAATGAACACATCATCCAAGACGTAGGCGGTGATGGTTCGAAAATCCGAAAAGCAAACACGCCAACCGAGAGGTAGTCGGTGATAGTACAGAAGGAGGATAAATGAACACAACATCCGAGAAGCAGGCAGTGATGGTTCGAAAATCCGAAAAGCGAACATGCTAAACGAGAGGCAATCAGTGATTGTCCAGAAGCAGGATAAATGAACACATCATCCTAGGAGTAGGCGGTGATGATTCGGAATTCCGAAAAGCAAACATGCCAACCGAGAAGCTATCGGTGATGGTTCCGAAGGAGGACAAACAAACACAACCTCCTAGTAGCAGTCGGTGATGGTTAGAAAATCTGAAAAGCGAATGCGCCAACCGAGAAGCAATTGGTGATGGTTCAGATGGAGGACCACCGAACACATCAACCGAGAAGCAGGCGGTGATGGTTCGGAAATCCGAAAAATGAACACACCAACTTAAAAGACTTCGGTGACTATCTAGAATGAGGACAACCGAACATATCATCCGAGAAGCAGGCGGTGATGGCTCGAAATCCGAAAAGCGAACATGCCAACTGAGAGGCAGTCGGTGATGGTCCAGAAGGAGAACAACCAAACACATCATCCGAGAAGTAGTCGGTGATGGTACGAAAATCAAAAAAGTGAACATGCCAATCGAGAGGCATTTAATGATAGTTCAAACAGAGGACGACCGAACACATCATCCAAGAAGAAGATGGTGATGGTTCGGAAATCAGAAAAGCTAACACGTCAACTAAGAGGAAGTTGGTGACGGTCCAGAAGGTGGATAAATTAACACATCAACGAGAAGTAGGCAGTGATGGTTCGAAAATCTGAAAAGCGAACACGCCAACAGAGAGGCAGTCAGTGACTGTCTAGAAGGAGGATAAACGAACACATCAACCGAGAAGCAGGCAGTGATGGCTCGAAAATCCGAAAAGCGAACACACCAATCGAGAGGCAATCAATGATGGTCCAGAGGGAGGACACCCGAACAAATCATCCGAGAAGCAGTTGGTGTTGGTTCAGAAATCCAAAAAGCGAACACACCAACTGAAAGGTTGTTAGTGATGGTTTAGAAGGAGGATAAACGAACACATCATCCGAGAAGCAAGTGGTGATGGTTCGGAAATCTAAAAAGGAAACACGCCAACCGAGAGGCAGTTGGTGACGGTTCATACGGAGGACACTCGAACACACCAACCAAGAGATAGTCGATCACTTTCCAGAGGGAGGACACTCGAACACATCATCCGAGAAGTAGTTGGAGATGGTTTGGAAATATGAAAAGCGAACTTGCCAACCGAGAAGCAGTCAGTGATGGTTTTGAAGGAGGATAAATGAACACATGATCCGAGAAGCAAGCGGTGATGGTTCAAAAATCCAAAAAGGAAACATGCCAACCGAGAGGCAGTCGATGTCGGTTCATAAGGAGGATAAACAAACACATCATTAGAGAAGCAGACGGTGATGGTTCCAAAATCTGAAAAGAGAACACACCAACCAAGAGGCAGTCGGTGATGGCTCAGATGGTAGACAACCAAACGCATCATCCGAGAAGCAGGCATTGATGGTTCAAAAATCCAAGAAGTGAACACACCAACCGAGAAGCAGTCAGTGATGGGTCAGGAGGTGGACAACCGAGCACGTCAACCGAGAAGCAGGCGGTGATGGTTTGGAAATCTGAAAAACAAACACTCCGACCGAGAAGCAGTCGGTGACGGTCCAGAAGGAGGACAACCGAACACATCATCCGAGAAGCTGGTGGTGATGGTTCGGAAATCCAAAAAGCAAACACGCCAACCGAGAGGCAGTCGATGACAGTACTGAAGGAGGTTAAAAGAACACATTGTCTGAGAAGTAGGTGGTGATGGTTCGAAAATCTGAGAAGCGATCACGCTAAATGAGAGGTAGCTGGCGATAGTCCCGAAGGAGGATAGACATACACATCATCGAGAAGCAGGTGGTGATGGTTCAGAAATCCGAAAAGCAAACTCACCAGACGAGAGGCAGTCGATGATGGTTCGGAAATCCGACAAGCGAACACGCCAACCGAGAGGCAGTCGATGATAGTCCCAGTGGAGGACAACCGAACACAACATCCGAGATGCAGTCGATGATGGTTCAAAAATTTGAAAAGCGAACAAGCCAACCGTAAGGTAGTCAGTTGCGGTTCAGAGGGAGGACAACCAAACACATCATCCAAGAAGTAGGTGGTGATGGTTCGGAAATCTGAAAAGCGAACACACCAACCGAGAGGTAGATGGTGATAGTTCAGAAGGAGGACAACCGAACACATCATCAGAGAAGCAGGCGGTGATGGTTCGAAAATCAAAAAAGCGAACACGCCAACCGAGTGGCAGTCGGTGACGGTCCAAAAGGAGGACGAAACAAACACATCAACCAAGAAGCAGGTGGTGATGGTTCAGAAATTGGAAAAGCAAACACACCAACCGAGTGGCAGTCTGTGATGGTCCAGAAGGAGGATAAACAAACACATCAACCAAGAAGCAGGTGGTGATGGTTCGGAAATCTGAAGAGCGAACACTCCAACCTAGAGACAGTTGGTGATGGTCTAGTAGGAGAACAACCGAACACATCATCCAAGGAGTAGTCGGTGACGGTTCAAAAATCCGATAAGCGATCAAGCCAAACGAGAGGTAGTCGGTGATGGATCAGAAGGAGGACAACCGAACACATCATCTGAAAACAGGCGGTGAAGGTTCGGAATTCCAAAAAGTAAACACGCCAACCGAGAGGCAGTCGGTGATGGTCCTGAAGGAGGACAACCGAACACATCATCCGAGAAGCAGTCGGTGATGGTTAAAAAATCCAAAAAGCGAACACGCCAACCGAGAGGCAGTCGGTGACGGTTGAATAGGTGGACAACCGAACACATCATCCGAGAAGTAGGTGGTGATGATTCGGAAATCTGAAAAGCAAACACGCCAACCGAGAGGCTGTCGATGATGGTTCAGTAGGAGGACAACCGAACACATCATCCGAGAAGTAGGCGGTGATAGTTCGAAAATCCGAAAATCAAACACGCCTACCGAGAGGTAGTTAGTGATGGTCCAGATGGTGGACAAATGAACAAATCAACCAAGAAGCAGGTCGTGATGGTTCTTAAATCCATTAAGCGAACACGCCAACCGAGAGGCAGTCGCTGATAGTCCAGAAGGAGGACAACCGAACATATCATTTGAGAAGAAGTCGGTGATGGTTCAAAAATTGAAAAGTGATCACACCAACCGAGAAGCAGTCGGTGACGGTTCAGATGGAGGTTAAATGAACACATCATCCAAGAAGCAAACGATGGTGGTTCAGAAATCCAAAAATTGAAAACGTAAATAGAGAAGCAGTCGATGACGGTCCAGAGGGTTGACACCCGAAAACATCATCCGAGAAGCAGTTGGTGATGGTTCAGAAATCGGAAAAGCGAACAAGCCAACCGAGAGGCAATCAGTGATGGTTCAGAAGGTGGATAAACGAACACATCATCTGAGAAGCAAGCGGTGATGGTTCGGAAATCCAAAAAGGAAACACGCCAACCGAGAGGCAGTCGGTGACAGTTCACAAGGAGGATAAACGAACACATCATCCGAGAAGCAAGCAGTGATGGTTTGGAAATCTGAAAAGCGAACACACCAACCGAGAGGTAGACAGTGATGTTCAGAAGAAGGACAACCAAACACATCATCAGAAAAGTAAGCAGTGATGGTTCGGAAATCGGAAAAGCGAACACGCCAACTGAGTGGCAGTCGGTGACTGTCTAGAAGGAGGATAAACAAACACATCAACCAAGAAGTAGGTGGTGATGGTTCGGAAATCAGAAAAGCGAACACGCCAATCGAGTGGCAGTTGGTGACGGTCCAGAAGGGGGATAAACAAACACATCAACCAAGAAGTAGGCAGTGATGCTTCGAAAATCTGAAGAGCAAAGACTCCAACTGAGAGACAGTTGGTGATGGTCCAGTAGGAGAACAACTGAACACATCATCCAAGAAGCAGTCGGTGATGGTTCAAAAATCCGATAAGCGATCATGCCAAATGAGAGGCAGTCGGTGATGGTTCAGAAGGAGGACAACCGAACACATCATCCGAGAAGTAGGCGGTGAAGGTTCGGAATTCCGAAAATTGAACATGCCAACCGAGAGGCAGTTGGTGACGGTCATGGAGGGGGACAACCAAATACATCATCTGAGAAGTAGTCAGTGATGGTTCGAAAATCCAAAAAGCGAACATGCTAACCGAGAGGCAGTCGGTGACGGTTCAATAGGTGGACAACCGAACACATCATCCGAGAAGTAGGTAGTGATGATTCGGAAATCTGAAAAGCAAACACGCCAACCGAGAGGTTGTTGATGACGGTTCAGAAGGAGGAAAACCGAACACATCATCCGAGAAGTAGGCGGTGATGGTTCAGAAATCCGAAAAGCGAACACACCAACTGAGAGGCAGTCGGTGACAGTCCAGAAGGTGGACAAATGAACAAATCAACCGAGAAGCAGGCAGTGATGGTTCTTAAATCCGTTAAGCGAACACGCCAACTAAGAGGCAGTCGGTGACGGTGCAAAAGGAGGACAACTGAACATATCATCTGAGAAGAAGTCGGTGATGGTTCAAAAATCTGAAAAGTGATCACACCAACTGAGAAGTAGTCGACGAAGATTCAGATGGAGGTTAAATGAACACATCATCCAAGAAGCAAACGGTGATGGTTCGGAAAACCAAAAACTGAACACGCAAGTCGAGAAGCAGTCGATGACGGTCTAGAGGGTGGACACCCGAACACATCCGAGAAGTAGTTGGTGATGGTTCAGAAATCTGAATAGCGAACAAGCCAAACGAGAGGCAGTCGGTGATGGTTCAGAAGGTGGATAAACGGACACATCATCTAAGAAGCAAGCGGTGATGGTTCGGAAATCCAAAAAGGAAACACGCCAACCGAGAGGCAGTCAGTGACTGCTCATAAGGAGGATGAACAAACACATCATCCGAGAAGCAAGCGGTGATGGTTTGGAAATCTGAAAAACGAATACGCCAACCGAGAGGCAGTCAGTGATGGTATCAATGGAGGACGACCGAATACAACATCCGAGATGTAGTCAGTGATGGTTCAAAAATCCGAAAAGCGAACATGCCAACTGCGAGGAAGTTGGTGACGGTTCTGAGGGAGGACAACCAAACACAACATCCAAGAAGTTGGTGGTGTTGGTTATGAAATCTGAAAAGCGAACACACCAACTGGGCGGTAGACGGTGATGGTTAAGAAGGAGGACAACCGAACACAACATCCGAGAAGCAGGTGGTGATGGTTTGGAAATCGAAAAAGCGAACATGCCAACTGAGTGGCAGTCGGTGACAGTCTAGAAGGATGATAAACAAACACATCAACCAAGAAGTAGGTGGTGATGGTTTGGAAATCGGAAAAGCAAACACGCCAATCGAGTGGCAGTCGGTGATGATCCAGAAAGGGGATAAACAAACACATCAACCATGAAGTAGGCAGTGATGGTTTGAAAATCCAAAAAGCGAACACGCCAACCGAGAGGTAGTCGGTGACGGTTCTATAGGTGGACAACCGAACACATCATCCGAAAAGTAGGTGGTGATGCTTCGGAAATCCAAAAAGCAAACACTCCAACCGAGAGGCTGTCGATGACGGTTCAGAAGGAGGACAACTGAACACATCATCCAAGAAGTAGGCGGTGATGGTTCAGAAATCCGAAAAGCGAACACGCCAACCGAGAGGCAGTTGGTGACGGTCCAAAAGGTGGACAAACGAACAAATCAACCGAGAAGCAGGTAGTGATGGTTCTTAAATCCGTTAAGCAAACACGCCAATTGAGAGACAGTCGGTGACGGTCCAGAAGGAAGACAAACGAACATATCATCTGAGAAGAAGTCGGTGATGGTTCAAAAATCCGAAAAGCGATCATACCCACCGAGTAGCAGTCGGTGATGGTTCAGATGGAGGATAAATGAACACATCATCCAAGAAGCAGACGGTCATGGTTCGGAAACTCGAAAAGTGAACACGTAAATCGAGAAGCAGTCGATGAGGGTTAGGAGGGAGGACAACCGAACACATCATTCGAGAAGCAGCTGGTGATGGTACGGAAATCTGAAAAGGGAACACGCCAACCGAGAGGCTATCTATGACGGCTCAGAAGGAGGGTAAACGAACGCATAATCCAAGAAGCAGGCAGTGATGGTTCGAAAATCTGAGAAGCGAACACGCCAACCAAGAAGCGGTCAGTGATGGTTCAAAAGGAGGAAAAGCGAACACCATCCGAGAAGTAGGCGGTGTTGGTTCGAAAATCGAAAAAACGGAAACGCCAATCGAGAAGCAGTCAATGATGGTTCTGAAGGAGGTGAACCGAACACATCATTCGAGAAGCAGGCAGTGATGGTTTGGAAATCTGAAAAACAAGCACTCCAACTGAGACGCAGTCGATGACGGTCCGGAAGGAGGATAACCAAACACATCATCTGAGAAGTTGGCGGTGATAGTTTAGAAATCCAAAAAGCGAACACACCAACCGAGAGGCAATCGGTAACGGTACAAAAGCAGGATAAATGAACACATCGTCTGATAAGAAAGTGGTGATGGTTCGAAAATCCGAAAAGCGATCATGCCAAACGAGAGGCAGCCGGTCATGGTCCAGAAGGAGGATAGACGAACACATCATCCGAGAAGCAGGCGGTGATGGTTTGGAAATTCGAAAATCGAACATGCCAACCAAGAAGCAATCAGTGATGGTTCGAAGGAGGACAACCAAACACATCATCGGAGAAGCTGGCGGTGTTGGTTTTGAAATCCAAAAAACAAACACTCCAACCGAGAAGCAGCCAGCGACGGTCCAGAAGGAGGGCAACCAAACACATCGTCCGAGATGTTGGCAGTGATGGTTCAGAAATAAGAAAAGTGAACAAGCCAATCGAGTGGCAGTCAGTGACGATACAGAAGGTGGATAGAAGAACACATCACTTGATAAGTAGGTGGTGATGGTTCAAAAATCCGAAAAGCAATCACACCAAATGAGAGGCAGCCAGTGACGGTCCAGAGGGAGGATAGACAAACACATCATCCGAGAAGCAGGCGGATTTGGTTCGAAAAACCAAAAAGCGAGCACACCAAGCGAGAGGCAGTCGGTGATGATACAGATGGAGGATAAACGAACACATCATTTGAGAAGTAGGTGGTGATGGTTCGAAAATCCGAAAAGCAATCACACCAAACGAGAGGCAGACAGTGACAGTCTAGAAAGAGGATAGACAAACACATCATCTAAGAAGCAGGCGGAGATGGTTCGGAAATCTGTAAATCGAACACGTCAACCGAGATGGTGTCGGTGACGGTCCAGAAGGAGGACAACCAAACACATCATCCGAGAAGTTGTCAGTGATGGCTCAAAAATCCAAAAAGTGATCACGTCAACCGAGAAGCAGTCGGTGATGGTCTAGAAGGAGGACAACCGAACACATCATCCAAGAAGCTGGCGTTGATGGTTCAGAAATCCAAAAAGCGAACAAGCCAACCAAGAGGCAGTCGGTGACGGTACAGATGGAGGATAAACGAACACATCGTCTGAGAAGTAGGTGGCGATGCTTTGAAAATCTAAAAAGAAATAATGCCAAACGAGAGGCAGCCGGTGACGGTCCAGAAGGAGGATAGACGAACACATCATCTGAGAAGCAGGCGGTGATGGTTCGAAAATCCGAAAAGCGAACACGCCATGCGAGAGGCAGTCGGTGATTGTCCAGATGGAGGACAACCGAACACAACTTCAGAGATGCAGTCGGTGATGGCTCGGAACTCGGAAAAGAGAACATGCCAACCGAGAGGTAGCCTATGATTCTTTAGAGGGAGGACAATCAAACACATCATCCGAATAGCTGGTGGTGTTGGTTCAGAAATCCGAAAATGAACACACCAACCGAGAGGATGTCGGTGATGGTTTAGAAAGAGGACAACCGAGCACACCATCAGAGAAGCCGGCGGTGATGGTTCGGTTATCTGAAAAGCGAACAAACCAACTGAGAGGCAGTCGGTGATGGTTCATAATGAGGATAAACGAACACATCATCCGAGAAGCAGACTGTGACGATTCGGAAATCAGAAAAGAAAACACGCAAATTGAGAGGCAATCAGTGACAGCTCAAAAGGCAGATAAACGAACGCATCATCCGAGAAGCTGGCGGTGATGGTTCGAAAATCCGAAAAGCAAACATGCCAACCGAGATGCAGTCAGTGACGGTTCAAAAGGAGGACAACCGAACAAATCATCCGAGAAGTAGGCGGTGATGGTTTGGAAATCTAGTAAAGGAACACGCATCCGAGAAGTAGGTGGTGATTGTTCGGAAATCTGAAAAGCGAACACACATCTGAGAGGCAATCGGTGATAGTTCAGAAGGAGGACAACCGAATACTTCATCCGAGAAGTAGGCAATGATGGTTCAAAAATCTGAAAAGTGAACACGTCAACCGAGAGGCAGTCGGTGACAGTCCAGAAGAAGGATAAACGAACACATTAACCGAGAAGCAGGTTGTGATGGTTTGGAAATCCGTTAAGCGAGCACGCAAACCGAGAGGCAGTCGGTGACAGTCAAGAAGGAGGACAACTGAACACATCATCCTAGAAGTAGTCGGTGAAGGTTGAAAAATTCGAAAAGCGATCACGCTAACCGAGAAGCAGTCTATGACGGTTCAAAAGGAGAATAAATAATCACATCTTCCGAGAAGTTGACGGTGATGGTTTGAAAATCCGATAAGTGAACATGCCAACTGAGAAGAAGTCTTTGATGGTCAAGAGAGAGGACAACTGAGATGTAGCTGGTGAAGGTTTGGAAATCCGGAAAGTGAACACACCAACCATGTGGCAGTCGGTGACGGCGCAGAAGGAGGACTTACGAAAACATCATGCTAGAAGCAGGCGGTGATAGTTCACTTTCTACTGACTACTGAGAACCAGTCAATGACGGTTCAGAAGGAGGAAAACCGAACACATCAACTGACAAGCAGGCAGTGATGGTTTGGAAATCAGAAAAACGAACACTCCAACCAAGAGGCCGTCAGTGACGGTACAGAAGGAGGACAATTGAGCACATCATCCGAGAAACTAGCGGTGATGGTTTGGAAATCCGAAAAATGAACACTCCAACAGAGAAGTAGTCGGTGACGGTCGAGAAGGAGGACAACTGAACACATCATCCGAGATATAGTCGGTGGTGGTTTGGAAATCCGAAAAGCGAACATGCCAACCGAGATGTTGTTTGTGATGGTCCAAAGGGAGGACACCTGGACACATCATCCAAGAAGCAGTCGGTGATGGTTCAGAAAAGTGAACAAGCCAACCGAGAAGCAATTGATGATGGTTCAGAAGGAGGATAAACGAACACATCATCCAAGAAGAAAGTGGTGATGGTTCAGAAATTCGAAAAGGAAACAAGTCAATCAAGAGACAGCTGGTGACGCTTCAAAAGGAGGATAAACGAACACATCATCCGAGAAGCAGATGGTGATGGTTTGGAAATCCGAAAAGAGAACACGCCAATCGAGAGGCAGTCTGTCACTACTCAGAAGGAGGATAAACGAACACATCTTCCGAGAAATAGGCAGTGATGGTTCAAAAATCCGAGAAGCAAACACGCCAACCGAGAAGCAGTCAGTGACGGTTCAGAAGGAGGACAACCGAACACATCTTCCGAGAAGTAGGCGGTGATGGTTAGAAAATCTGAAAAGCGAACACGCCAATCGAGAAGTAGTCTATGACGGTTCCAACGAAGGACAACTGAACACATCATTCGAGAAGCAGGCAGTGATGGTTTGGAAATCTGAAAAATGAACACACCAACCGAGAAGCAGTCGGTGATGGTCCTCAAGGAGGACAACCGAAAACATCATCTGAGAAGTTGGTGGTGATAGCTCGGAAATCCAAAAAGCAAACACGGCAACAGAGAGGTAGTCTGTGATGGTACAAAAGGTGGATAAACGAACACATCGTCTGAGAAGCATTTAGTGATGGTTTGAAAATCTGAAAAGCGATCACGTCGAATGAGATGCAGTCGGTGACGGTCCAGAAGGAGGATAGACGAAAGCATCATTCAAGAAGCAGGCGGTGATGGTTTGGAATTCTGAAAAGCAAACATGCCAACTGAGGGGCAGTAGGTGATGTTACCGAAGGAGGACAACCGAACACAACATCCGAGATGTAGTCGGTGATGGTTTAAAAATCTGAAAAGCGAACATGCCAACAGCTAGGCAGTCGGTGATGGTTCAGAGGGAGGAAAACCAAACACATCATCCAAGAAGTAGGTGGTGATGGTTCGGAAATCCGAAAAGCGAACACACCAACTGAGAGGTAGATGGTGACGGTTTAGTAGGAGGACAACCGAACACATTATCCGAGAAGTAGGCGGTGATGGTTCAGAAATCTAAAAAGCGAACAAGCCAACCGAGTGGCAGTCGGTGACGGTCTAGAAGGAGGATAAACAAACACATCAACCTAGAAGCTGGTAGTGATGGTTCAAAAATACGAAAAGCGAACACGCAAACCGAGAGGTAGTCGGTGATGGTCTCGAAGGAGGACAACCGAACACAACATTCGAGATGCAGTCGGTGATAGTTCAAAAATCAAAAAAGCGAACAAACATTCGAGAGGTAGTCGGTTACGGTTCGGAAAAAGGACAACTAAACACTTCATACGAGAAGCAGGCGGTGATGGTTCGGAAATCCAAATAGCGAACATGCCAACCGAGAGGCAATCAGTGACTGTCTAGAAGGAGGATAAAAGAACGCCTCAACCGAGAAGCAGGCTATGATGGTTCGGAAATCTGTTAAGCGAGCACGCCAACCGAGAGGCAATCGGTGACGATCCAGAAGGAGGATAGTTGAACACATCATCCTAGAAGCAGTCGATGACGGTTCAAAAATCTGAAAAGCGATCATGCTAACTAAGAAGCAGTCTATGATGGTTCAAAAGGACAATAAATGAACACATCATTCGAGAAGCTGAAGGTGATGGTTCGGAAATCTGAAAATCGAACACGCCAACCGAGAGGCAGTCGGTGACGGCTCAAAAGGAGGATTAACGAAAGCATCTTGCATGAAGCAGGCGGTGATAGTTCAAAAATCCGAAATGCAAACACGCCAATCGAGAAGCTATCGATGATGGTCTAGAGGGAGGACACCCGGACACATCATTCGAGAAGTAGTTGATGATGGTTCGGAAATTAGAAAAGTGAAACACGCCAACCGAGAGGTAGTCGGTGATGGTTCTGAAGGAGGATAAACAAACACATCATCCAAGAAGTAAGCGGTGATGGTTCCGAAATCCCAAAAAGAAACATGCCAACCACGAGGCATTCGGTGACGGTTCATAAGGAGGATAAATGAACGCATCATTTGAGAAGTAGACAATGATGGTTCGGAAATCCGAAAAGAGAACACACCAACCGAGAGGCAGTCTGTGACAGCTCAGAAGGAGGATAAACGAATGCATAATCCAAAAACCAGCCAGTGATGGTTCGAAAATCCAAGAAGCTAACATGCCAATCATGAAACGATCAGTGACGGTTTAGAAGGAGGACAACCGAACACATCATCCAAGAAGTAGACGGTGATGGTTAGAAAAGCCGAAAAGTGATCACGCCAACCGAGAAGCACTCAATGACGGTTCTAAAGGAGGACAACCGAACACATCTTTCGAGTAGTAGGCGGTGATGGTTTGGAAATCCGAAAAATGAACACTCCAACCAAGAAGCAGTCTGTGACGGTCCAGAAGGAGGACAACAGAACGCAACATCTGTGATGCAGTTGGTGATGGTTCAGAACTCCGAAAAGCGAACATGCCAACTGAGAGGCAGTCTGTGACGGTTTAGAGGAAGGACAACCGAACACATCATCCAAGAAGTTGGGGGTGATGGTTCGGAAATCCAAAAAGTGAACACACCAATCGAGTGGTTGTTGGTGACGGTTCATAAGGAGGATAAAAGAACACATCATCCGAGAAGCAGACGGTGATGGTTCGGAAATCCGAAAAGAAAACACGAAAACTGAGAAGCAATCGATGATGGCTCAGAAGGGAGGATAAACGAACGCATCATCCGAGAAGCTGGCAATGATGGTTCGAAAATCGAAAAAGCGAACACGCCTACCGAGAAGTAGTTAGTGTCGGTTCAAAAGGAGGACAACCGAACAAATCATCTGAGAAGTAGGCGGTGATGGTTTGGAAATCTGAAAAACGAACACTCCAATCGAGAAGCAGTTGGTGACGGTTTAGAAGGAGGACAACCGAACACATCGTCCGAGAAGCAAGCAGTGATGGTTGGGATATCCGAAAGGGAAACACGCCAACCAAGTGGCAGCCTGTGACGGTTCAGAGGATGAACAATCGAACACATTATCCGAGAAGTAGGTGGTGATGGTTCGGAAATCCGACAAGCGAACACACCAACTGAGAGGCAGTCGGTGACGGTTTAGAAGGAGGACAACCGAACACATCATCCCAGAAGTAGGCGGTGATGGCTCGGAAATCAGAAAAATGAACAAGCCAACCGAGAGCAGTCGGTGATGGTCCCGGAGGAGAACAACCGAACACAACATCCGAGAAGCAGTCGGTGATGATTCGGAAATCCGAAAAGCGAACACACCAACCGAGTGGTAGTCGATGATGGTCCGGAAGGAGGATAAACAAACACATCAACCAAGAAGCTAGCTGTAATGGTTAGGAAATTCGAAAAGCGAACACAACAACCGAGAGGCAGTTGGTGATTGTCCGATGGAGGACAATCGAACACAACATCCGAGATGCAGTCGGTGATGGTTCAAAAATCAAAAAAGCGAACATGCCATCCGCGAGGCAGTCGGTGATGGTTCAGTGGGAGGACAACCGAACACATAATCCGAGAAGCAAGTGGGGAAGGTTCGGAAATCCGAAAAGCGAACACACCAACCGAGAGGTAGATAATGATGGTTCAGAAGGAGGACAAACGAACACATCATCCGAGAAGCTGGCGGTGATGGTTCGGAAATCCGAAAAGAGATCATGCCAAACGAGAAGCAGTTGGTGACGGCTTGGAAGGAGGACAGCCAAACACATCATCCGAGAAGCTTGTAGCGATGTTTCAGAAATCCGAAAAGCGAACATGCCAACCGAGTGGCAGTCGGTGACGGTTGAAAGGGAGGAAAACCGAACACATCATCCAAGAAGTAGGTGGTGATCATTCCGAAATCCAAAAAGCGAACACACCAACCGAGAGGTAGACGATGACGGTTCAGAAGGAGTCCAACTGGACACATCATCCGAGAAGCAAGCGGTGATGGTTCGGAAATCCGAAAAGCGAACACGCCAACCGAGTGGCTGACGATGACGGTCCAGATGGAGGGTAAACAAACACATCATCTGAGAAGTAGGCGGTGAAGGTTCGTAATCCGAAAAGCGTACACACCAACAGAGAGGCGGACAGTGATGGTCCTGCTGGAGAACAACCGAACACATCATCCGAGAAGCAGTTGGTGATGGTTAGAAAATCCGATAAGTGATCACGCCAAACGAGTTGCTGTCGGTGATGGTCTAGAAGGAGGGCAACTGAACACATCATCTGAGAAGCAGGTGGTGATGGTTCGAAAATCCGAAAAGTGAACACGCCAACCGAGAGGCAGTTTGTGACGGTTTAAAAGGAAAACAGCCGAACACATCAACCAAGTAGCAGGCGGTGATGGTTTGGAAATCCGAATAGCGACCATGCCAACTATGAGGTAGTTGGTGATGGTCCTGAAGGAGGACAACAAAACACAACATCCGAGAAGCAAGCGGTGATGGTTCGGAAATCCACAAAGTGAACATGCCAACCGAGTGGCAGTCGGTGACGGTCCTGAAGGAGGATAAACAAACACATCAACCAAGAAGCTTGCGGTGATGGTTAGGAAATCCAAAAAGTGAACACGCCAACCGAGAGGTAGTTGGTGATGGTCCCGAACGAGGACATCCTGTGACCATGCTGGTGGAACCCTTACACAGCTCTCCTACTATTCAGTGTGCGGAAACACACGAGGAGATCCGATACGGTCACGGCAAAAATGGTGAATCCAAAGGAAAAGACTAGACTCGGAAACACCAAAAGGAAGACAAAAAGGATAAGGAAAGGAGTTGCCACCTGGTCTTTTAATGGAAAGACGAGGAAAACCAAAAATACAAGAAAATCGAGAAGCAAATAAGATGCAGAATGTATGCGTGTGCTCCGTGCCTAATGGACAATGCACAAATGAATGCGGGCCAGAGAAAGGTTAAGGATTCTGGTTACGCATGGGAACGGAGTTAGGCACCCCCATGTGCCCGAGAAAACTCAGTCATTCTAGGTTTTCCTACTATCAATGGTCTATGAATGTATGCTTACTTATTCTCTATGCTCATGCATGAAGATGATTGAAAACATGCAAATCAATGTAAGAAGTGAAATAAAAGGAAAAAGTTTATCCGAGGGACAAATGTAGGCATTGAGAATGCAGCTTTACTGTACTCCCTTGGGCGATGAGGAAAATCGTGAAAATGGAGTGGAAAACGTCTCGCAAAACAACAAAAATTGGAATAAATCCGAGAAAATCAAAAAGGGGGAAATAATCCTTATTTCGGGACCATGTCGGCTTTGACAAGTCTTTTACTATACGCCCTCGGGCGATGGAAAACAAAAACACGTCAAAACCACGGAAACCGGGGAAAATCCGGAAAACAAGGAGAAAACCAAGCCGAAATCATGCTAGGAAAACGTATGCAAAGTCGGGAAGGAAAGACGAGAAAATCTGTGCAAAAAGATGTGAAAAGCCATACAAAATGCAAGTGTGAATGCAAATGTGAGAAGTCTAGGGGGTTTTGTGCAAAAAACCCAAATTCTGACGAAAACTGAAGTTCTGAAGCCCAAGTCATCAAAAATACATAGGAAAACACATTCTATGCAAGTATGAAGAATTCTAGGGCAAATGTGCATCCCTAGTTAAAATGAAGTTTCCTAAGGACCAAAATGCAATTTTACCACTAAGGCATGCATTGAAAACAATTCAGTGGAAATTCAGGGTAAAAATGCAAGAAAAATGATTCATAAAATGTTCAGGGGAAAAACAGTCATTTTACTATAGAAAACAGGCATTTAGAGTAAAATTAGTGAAGTACAAGGGCTAAACTGCAAATTGCCCAGTAGAATAAAGCATCCAGAAGAATTTCAGTAATGATAAAGGGTTAAATTGCAATTTACCCAGAGAAAGCATGCTTTAGAGAAGTTTAAAACAAATTCAGGGGTTTAAATGCAAATAAACCAAAAAAATGAACATTCTGGAAAGTTTCTGCAAAGTCTAGGGGTTTAAATGCAAATTAACTAGTAAAAACATGCATTCTGGAATATTTTAAAGAATACAAGGGCTTCTATGCAATTTATACAGCAAAATTGAACTTCCAGAAAGAATTTGAGAAAGCTTTGGGGCCTCTATGCAATTTGTCTAAAGCAAAAAGAATTTTAAAAGAACTAGAGGGCTTTTATTAAAGTTTTAAACTCAGAAAACATTATTTTAAATGTTCAGGGTAAAACATGTAATATTTTCATTTAAAAT
Organism: Posidonia australis; assembly: GCA_024699735.1. NCBI lineage: Eukaryota > Viridiplantae > Streptophyta > Magnoliopsida > Alismatales > Posidoniaceae > Posidonia > Posidonia australis. The sequence goes on from JAMKQA010012892.1 coordinate 35,894, forward strand.
TTTATTCGAAAGATTTAAGAAAAATAACTAAAGGACCTAATTGTAATAAAAAGACCTAAAAGTAAGGTTAGAAGAACCTAAATGAAAGAAAAACAATGTTCTTATATTTTATTCGAATAAAATGTTTTAAATTGTTTTTTTAATTGAAAAAAAAGAAACGACCGTCGCCGGCGTCGGAGCTCGCCGTCGATGACTGCCGGAGGGGGCAAATAAGGCCTTCTCATGGTCTGATCTTAGATCAGACTTCGCAGGAGGCAAGAAGAAGGTGAGGGGAGATGATCCATCAGAGTGGATCGAGCAGCTAACAGTTGGAACGGGCCTCCCACCTACCTCGCTGTCGAGGTTCTCGATGACGGCGTCAGAGAAGAAGGAGAGCTGTTGGGGCTGCGGCACGGCGATTTGGCAGTCGTGGGGGCATCGTGGAGCGTCAGGGAGCTTCCATGCTTCTCTTGGAGCAAAATGAGGGTGGATGGAGCAGAGGCGTGCTCCGACGACCCTCGACGCTTTCCTCTCTGGCGAGCTATGTCTTGCGACGACCAGGGGCTCGTGGCATGGATCTGAATGCTACGGAGTGCTGGGGACATGTCGTGGGGTGTTTTTGGAGGCTAGGAGCGGCTCAGAGATGTGGGCAGCGTGGCGTCTTCTCTAGCTCCGATCGTCTTCTCTGGCGACGGCAGGAATGGCGTATTCTCCGATGATCTCGTACGGGGTTGTCGGGAGTGGTGGAGCGGCAATCCAAGGAGCGGAGAAGCTCAAGGATGACTAGAGGAGGAGGAGTGAGGGCTCGGTGGTCCAGGTGACTCTCTGGATTACACCCCCCCCCCCCACCCCGCCACCTTTGTCGCCGGAGAGCAGCGACGGTGGGGCAAGGCAGAACTCCACTGGCCAAGGGATCACTCTGGATCCCGTGGAAATGCCCTAGGAAGAGAAGGAGACCTAGAGGACTAAGAATTTAAAAGCTAGGAGGGATCAAGGGGTGTACCTGGCTGGAGAAGCCTCGCTGCAGCTCTGAAAGCGGTTGTCGATCCTCTCTGCGATGACTCTGGCACTCTGCTCCTCTCTCCCTTGCTCTCAGCATTCTCTCGTGCGGTCCCATCTGCAATTCACTAGCTCTACCTCCCCTTATATAGGTGAGGAGAAAACCAGTGACCCATCGTAACATAATGCCCCCCACTCATCTAACAAACCACCGACCCGCTAACTAAACCACTAACTGATCAAACACACCTTCTAATAGACTAACAGAATCCTAACTACTGTCCCCCAGTTGCCCCCTTGGTTGCTGACAGGATAAACAACGATCCAGGAATCCGACGGCCCATCTAGTGGCTGGCTGATGTGTGACCTGTGGGATCAGTGGGCAGAAGGAGATTAGCTGGTTGAAATAGGCTCGTGGGACTCAAGTGAAGTCAAGGAAGAAGACTGAGCTTGAAAGGTGAATTGAGAGGAGGACGATTGGTTCAGTAAGGAGAAGAAGATGGAATGCTTTGGTAAGTAGACATTTGGTAAATGAAGATGGGGGGAAAGGAATGAAATAGGAGAAATAGGTTTGATTTTGGTGGAAAAATCAAATAGGATAAAATGGGGTGTTGGGTTGAAAAGGAAGAAGAAATAAGTGGGTTGAGCTATTGTGGGCCTTCATGGGCTCAATTGTGCTTAATGGGCCTATGTGGGCCTTGTGGGCCCCCATGAGCCCAAATTGGCTTAATGGGCCTTTAATGAATTGAATGGGCCCATGAAAGGCTAAATGGGCCTAAACAAGTCTTGTGGACCCAAATGGGCTTAATGGGCCCAAATGGGCTAAATGGACCTTTAATGAATTGAATGGGCCCAAGAAAGGCAAAATGGGCCTAAACAAGTCTTGTGGGCCCAAGTAAGCTCAATTAGGGTTTAATGAGCCTATGTTGGCCTTCATGGGCCCATGTGGGCTTCCATGAAGTAAATGGGCCTAATGAGGGTTAGAGCTCAGCCACCACATCTCCATCCTGCAAAATCAGAAAATTTGGATGTCTATAGATGCCCCTCCTTGGGCGAGGTCAGAGGACGAGTAGAGCAGAGACCAATGCTCAGGGTTGACAAAGACACCACACGTGAAACCACATACAAGAATTAACCACAGGCAATTAGCCAATAGCCAGAGAACATACCAGAGGTCCGTACCAGAAATATTGCCGCCATACCAAAGCAAAATAGAGGAACAAACACAAAAGACTTAGAATAGACCAGCTGACGTCCAATCAGCTCCTGAGAGACATGACTGGTTATCACACTTGTCGAGAAAAGTGCCGGACAAGACTCACAGTGCTTGCCAACCGAGAAGCGATTGGTCACGGAAGTCATCCGGGTAGTTTGGGCTACCAGCCACAAGAAAGTAAACAAAAAACCGAAGGTGAAATGAAGGATACCCGGATTCATCCTAATAGAACAAATCATGGACAGGAAAATTCAAAAGTAAAAGGACAATAGGATTTGTTCCATCAGAACGTACCGTGGATAGGAAAATTACACCAGGACCCATCCCATTGGAGCGAATCGTGGATAGGAAAATTCAAACATAAGAAAACACCAAAATTCGTTCCATCGGAATGAACCGTGGACAGGAAAATTGAAATGTAAAAGAAAACCAGGATTTGTTCCATTGGAATGAGCAGTGGACAGGAAAATCACACCAGGATTCGTTCCATCGGAACGAACCATGGATAGGAAAATTGAAATGTAAAAGAACACTAGGATTCGTCCCATTGGAATGAACCGTGGATAGGAAAATCTCAAAGGTAAAGGAACGCTAGGATCCGTCCCATTGTAACGAACCGTGGATAGGAAAATTCAAATGTAAATGAACACTAGGATTCTTTCCATCGGAACGAACCGTAGATGGGAAAATCACACCAGGATTTGTTCCATCGGAACGAATTGTTGATTGGAAAGTTCGAAAGTAAAAGGACACCAGGATTCGTTCCATTGGAACGAACCGTGGATGGGAAAAACTCAAATGTAAAGGAACACTAGGATCCATACCATTGGAACGAACTGTGGATAGGAAAATTTCAAATGTAAATGAACACTAGGATCCGTCCCATTAGAACGAACCGTGGATAGGAAAGTTCAAAAGTAAGAGGACACCAGGATTCATTCCATTGGAACGAACCGTGGATGGGAAAATCACACCAGGATTCATTCCATCGGAATGAACCGTGGAAGGGAAAATCACACCAGGATTCGTTCCATTGGAACGAACCGTGGATGGAAAAAAATATCAAACATAAGAAAACACCAAGATTCATTCCATCGAGACGAACCGTGGATAGGAAAATTCAAACATAAGAAAATAGTAAGATTCATTCCATCGGGACGAACAATGGATAGGAAAATTGAAATGTAAAAGAACACCAAGATTTGTTCCATTGGAATGAACCGTGGATAGGAAAATCACACCAGGATTCGTTCCATCGGAATGAACCATGGATAAGAAAATCTCAAAATGTAAAAGGAACACCAGGATCCATCCCATTGGAACAAATCGTGGATAGGAAAATTGAAATGTAAAAGAACACCATGATCCGTACCATTGGAACGAACTGTGGATGGGAAAATTACAAATGCAAAAGAACACCAGGATTCGTTCCATCGGAACGAACTGTGGATAGGAAAAAAATTCAAATGTAAAGGAATATGCCACCTTTTCTGACATAGAAGTTGTGAAGACTTCCTTCGTCCAGATTGGGGCAATAAAATGAGATACTCAGTTATTATCTGGGTAGTCCCAAGTGCCAAGCCCACAGGAAGAAGAAAGTAGAGTCTGGCACTAGTCTTGCACATGTTGTCAGGGTGGTGATCTTCGTTCCGCATCAACCATGATCAATCAATCAAGCTGGCCAGAAATGTTCTGAAGAATTTTAATATCAAAGTCAGTGGAATGTTTATATGTACTTTATTTTGCAAAGAACTAGTAACATGATTTGAATGTTAAGAATCTTCATCATCTCTGGATCTCTTGGAGCTCGAGGTTTCGGCAAAGAGCGTCAGGCTCGGGGCGACGTTGCAGATTGGCCAGGTCTCTTCAACTTCAGCTTCATAATCTACTGTGCAACTCTTCCCCTCTACGACTGCAAGATATTTTGACCGCATGGAGCCACTGAGAAAGCGAGATAGCTCCTTAGTCATAGTGTAGGAGCTCAAGGGGTATTTCTGGAATCGTGTTGGCATTCGCCCTTGAACAAAGGCATCTTGCTGGTAACCAAACTGCCGCATCACACGGATTGGGTGGTATTCCACTCCCCCAGACAACCCTGGCTGGACGATAAGTTGCATGTCTGTTGTATTGAAGAATGCTTCAATGTTGCAAGAAGCTGATGGAATAATGCACCATATGATCTTCTGTTCTGTTAGGCTTTGTAATCGCTCGTACTCCTTCTGAACTGAGGTGAGCGTGCGCGCTTGGCCACTTTGGCAGTAGGACACAAAGGCTCATCACTGTGGGCGTAAGACTGCTACACCTAGAATCGTAGCCATCCAAAACTGTACAAAAGCTTCACAGCCGTAGAAGTGGCGACAGCGCCACAATGATCGATCTAGCGCCCGATAAATTTCTGCCAGGATGAGTTGAGCCAAATCTATCTGGCAACAACTACCAAGGAAATCTCAGCAACATCAATATTCACCACCATCCGACCATGGCTGAAGATCAACTCTCCCAGGAAGCGGACAACAACGCAGGCAGCGAACACATCATCCGAACATGAGGCAGTCGATGACGGTTCAGTGGGAGGACAACCTAACACATCATCCGAGAAGCAGGTGGTGATGGTTCGGAAATATAAAAAGTGAACACACCAACCGAGAGGTAGACGGTGACGGTTCTGATGGAGGACAACCTAACACATCATCCGAGAAGTAGGCAGCGATGCTTCGGAAATCCGAAAAGCGAACACGCCAATCAAGTGGCAGTCGGTGACGGTTCAAATGGAGGATAACCGAACACATCATCCGAGAAGCTGGCAGTGATGGTTTGGAAATCCGGAAGGCAAACACACCAACCGACAAAGGACAACCGAACACATCATTCGAGAAGCAAGCGGTGATGGTTCAAAAATCCGAAAAGCGAACATGCAAACAAAGAAGCAGTCAGTGACTGTTCTGAAGGAGGACAACCGAACACATCATATGAGAAGCAGGTGGTGATGGTTAGGAAATCCGAAAAGCGAACACACCAACCGAGAGGTAGATGGTGATGGTTCAGAAGGAGGACAACCGAAGACTTCATCCAAGAAGTAGGTGGTGATGGTTCAGAAGTCCGAAAAGCGATCACGCCAAACGAGAGGCAGTCGGTGACGGTCTTGAAGGTGGACAATCGAACACATCATCTGAGAAGTAGGCAGTGATGGTTTGGAAATCCGAAAAGAGAACACACCAACCGAGATGCAGTCTATGACGGTTCAGAAGGAGAACAACTGAACACACCATCTGAGTAGTAGGCAGTGATGGTCAGGAAATGCGAAAAGCGGCCACGCCAACTGTGAGGCAGTTGGTGATTGTCTCGAAGGAGGACAACCGAACACAACATCCGAGAAACATGCGGTGATGGTTCAAAAATCCGAGAAGCAAACACGCCAACCGAGTGGTAGATGGTGATGGTTTAGAGGAAGGACAACTGAACAAATCATCCAAGAGGTAGGTGGTGACGGTTCAGAAATCAGAAAAGCGAACACACCAACCGAGAGGTAGATTGAGACGGTTCAGAAGGTGGACAACCGAACACGTCATCCAAGAAGTTGGCAGTGATGGTTCGGAAATCCGAAAAGTGATCACGCCAAACGAGAAGCAGTCGGTCATAGTGTAGAAGGAGGACAACCGAATACATCATCTGAGAAGTAGGTAGTGAAGGTTCGTAAATCCGAAAAGCGAACACGCCAACCAAGAGGCAGTTTCTGATGGTTCAGATGGTGGACAACCTAACTCATCATCCGAGAAGCAGGCAGCAATGCTTCAGAAATCCGAAAAGTGAACACACCAATCGAGTGGCAGTCAGTGACGGTTCAGAGGGTGGACAATCGAAGACATCATCCAAGAAGCATGTGGTGAAGGTTCGGAAATTCGAAAAGCGAACACACCAACCGAGAGGTAGATGGTGATGGTTCAGAAGGAGGACAACTGAACACATCATCCGAGAAGCAGGCGGTGATGTTTCGGAAATCCAAAAAGCGATCATGCTAAACGAGAAGCAGTCGTAGAAGGTCTACAAGGAGGAAAACCGAACACATCATCTGAGAAGTAGGCGGTGGTTGTTCGGAAATCCAAAAAGCGAACACGCCAACTGAGAGGCAGTTTGTGACGGTTCAGAAGGAGGACAACCGAACACATCATCCGAGAAGCTGGTGATGATGGTTCGGAAATCCGAAAAGCAAACACGCCAACCGAGAGGCAGTCGGTGATGGTCCAAAAGAAGGACAACCGAACACATCGTCCGAGAAGCAGTTGGTGATTGTTTAGAAATCCAAAAAGCGAACTTGCTAACCGTGAGGCTGTCAGTGACGATTCAGAGGGAGGACAACCGAACACATCAACCATGAAGTCAGTGGCGATGGTTCGAAAATCTGGAAAGCGAACACACCAATCGAGAGGTAGACGGTGACGGTTCGGATGGAGGACAACTGAACACATCATTCGAGAAACCGACGGTGATGCTTCGGAAATCCAAAAGGCGACCATGCAATTGAGTGGCAGTCGGTGACGGTTCAAAGGGAGGACAACTGTAGACACCCCACTTATTTCCAATTTTGAAGGATAAGGATGTGGTGACTGAGCACGAACCCTGGTTGAGCACATTTGGGGCCGTAAACCCTCATTAGGCCATTTAATTCATGGAGACCCAATTGGGCCCGTGAAGGCCCACTTAGGCCCACTAAACCCTAATTGAGCTTACTTGGGCCCACAAGACTTGTTTACGCCCATTTAGCCTTTCTTTAGCCCATTCAGCCCATTTGGGCCCACTTAGCCCCATTTGGGCCCACGAGGCCCATATGGGCCCATTAAGCCCAAATTGAACCCAAAAGCCCACATAGGCCTATAGAAGCCCATCAAATCCACCAAGGCCCATTAAGCCCAAATTGAACCCAAAAGCCCACTTAGGCCCATGAAAGCCCATCAAATCCACCAAGGCCCATTAAGCCCAAATTGAACCCAACAACCCATCTCCTCCTCTCTCCTTACATTTTTTCCCTTCACCTTATAAACCCATTCACCAAAATCACTAAACCCATTCAAAAATCACTGAATACACCCAAAACCCCGCGAGTTTCTCCAACCAGCGACCCAACCACGTCCAACCCATCTCACCAAGTCGACCAGTAGCAACCAGGCTCGAGCCAGTGCCACTAGATGTGTCGTCGCGAGCTTAGACAACCGTTGATCGCTGTCGGCACGTGGGTAGGCAGGATGGAGGTGCGTGGGGGACAGTCGTGGTGCTGGTTTCTATTACGATTGGTCGGGTTTCCGTGAAGGGTTGTTGCAGCATGTTTCTTATGGGTTCACCTATATAAGGAGGAGAAGGCCAGCAATTCAGAAGGGAGACATTTCAGAGCCACAATTCAGAGGCGATTTCGAGAGAGAAAACTGAGAGCACAGAGCAAGAGAGAGCCTCCTGAGCTCAAGGCGCAGTTCAGAGCTCCGGCGAGATCCAAAGAATTCTCCAGCCAGGTATACCTTTCTCAGCCCTCTCTGATCTTCGCATTTAGCATCCTAGTTTTCCCTAGGCCTGCTCGTGTTGATTCCATCGAGACCAAAGGTTTCCTTTGGTCGGGATCTCCTCCTAGACTTCGTCAGAGTCGATCTCCGACAATCTAGGTCGGGGGACTGATCCAGGACGTTTCCTGGACCCCCGAGCCCTCTCTCCTCCTTCTCTGGTCTTCCCGGAGTTCTCCATGCCCCACCACGCCGCTCCGCCGCTCCCAGCAGTCTGCGCGAAGATCGCCGAAAAACGCCTGTTGTAGCCGCCGTCGCTGGAGAAGAAGACTCTGTTCGAGCCTACACGCCGCTCCGAGCTACGCCGAGATGAACCAGTCCCGCGGTGTCCTTCCTCAGCCTCCCGCAAGTGCGCCCGAGCCTCTTGATCCACGCCGCGAGTCCCCGATCGCCCCAGCCACGCCGCTCGCTGGAGGAAGCCGCGGCGGTGACGGTCAGGCTACCACCTCGCTCCATCAGCCCCCGCGCTGCTCCGGAGCAGCCCTGATGCCTCCTCGCACCATCCAAAAGCCCCAGATCGCCGTGCCGTCTCCCCAGACATCCCCAGCCACCGCGAGTTTCCCACTGGAGCAACCTTGACAGTGAGCGAGGTGGGGGAGACATTTCAACCATCGGAGGTCGCATCCAAACCGTTGGATGTCCTCCACTCGTCCCCTTCTTGCTTCCTGTGGGGTCTGATCTGAGATCGGACCGCGGGAGCCTTCCCCTTTTCTTCCTCTGATGGTCGCCGGCGGCGAGCACCATCGTCGGCGACTATCGACCCTCTTTTTCAATTTTAAAAACATTTAAACTTTTAATTTGAATAAAATCTGAAGTTTATGTTTTTCTTGCAAATAGGTCCATCTAGAATTACTTTCTGGTCCTTTTATTGCATATAGGTCCAGCACTCATTTTTCTAAAATGTTTCGAATAAAGTTTTAACTATAAATATTGCATGTTTTACCCTGAACATTTAAAACAAGGTTTTCAGTGTTTAAAACTTTAGCATAAACCCCCAGAGTCTTTAAAACATGTTCTCTTTCAGACAAATTGCATGTAGGACCCTGCACTTTCTTAAAAACTTCTTGCAAGTTCATTTTCTCTATGAAAATTGCATGTAAGACCCTGCTCTTCCTCAGAATGTTTCTAACAGTTCATTTTCTTTGTGAAAATTGCATTCAGAGCCTTGCATGTTTCGAAAACTCTCTGGATAGTTGTTTTTGTTGGTTAAATTGCATGTTAGCCCTCATACTTCTCTGAAACTTTTCCAGAAGTATGTTTTTACTGGGAAAATTGCATTTAGACCCCTGTGCTTTACAGAAAACTTCCAGAAGGCTTATTTTGCTGTGAAAATCGCATAAAACTCCCTGACTTTGTTTCAAAACATTTCAGAAACATGTTTGCATGGTTTAATTGCATTTTAGCCCTCTGTTTTTACTAAATTGATTCCTTAATGCTTTGGTTGCTGGGTATTTTGCAGTTTAGCCCCTGTGCTTTATTGTAATTACTCTGATTTGCTGTTTTAAGGGGTAGAATGACTTTTTTGCCCTTGAATCATTTCTGAGTCTTTTCCTTGCTTTTTATCCAGATTTTGTGCTGATTTGACATTCATTGCATGCATTAGTGGGTAAATTGTATTTTATCCCCTAGAGAACTTCATTTTGCACTAGGGAGCATATTTGACCCTAGATTTCATCATACACGCATCGAATTTGTTTTCCCATGTGTTTTCGCTGATTTGGGCTTCCGGACTCCGATTTTCCTCGGATTTTGGGCTTTTTGCATAAAACCCCCTGCATTCTTCAGATATGCACTCACACTTGCATTTTGCATACTTTTCACATCTTTTTGCACGATTTTCTCTGTCTTTTCTTCCTGGCTTGGTGCATGCTTTCTAGCTATGTTCCGAGCTTAGTCTTTACCTCGTTTTCTGGGTTTTCCTCAGTTTTCCGTGGTTTTCACTCGTTTTGGTTTTCCATCGTCCGATGGCATACAGTAAAAGGCTTACAAAGCCGACATGGTCCCGAAACAAGGATTATTTTCCCCTTTTTGATTTTCTCGGATTTTCGCTGTTTTGCGAGACGCTTTCTGAGAATTTCACGATTTTCCTCATCGCCCAAGGGTGTACAGTAAAGCAGCATTAAACATTTGACCCTCGGATTAACTTTTTCCCTTTGATTTCCTTCTTTTGCATTGACTTGGCATGTTTTCGGTCACATTCATGCATGAGCATATAGAATAAGCAAGCACGCATTTAGTAGACCATTGACAGTAGGAAACCTAGAAAGATCGAGTTTTCTCGGGCGTATGGGGGTGCCTAACTCCTTCCCCATGCGTAACCAAAATCCTTGCCCTTTCTCTGGCCG
>JAMKQA010012893.1:0-22061 GCA_024699735.1 Posidonia australis
CCTGCATTTGCAGATTTGGCTGCTGGCTTTTGTGCTTCGGGAGTTCCAAATACATTCCAGAACCTCAAAGTCTCATCTCCAGCAGCAGATGCTACTGTGCACCCATCTGGGCTCTGGGCCATGAAAAGAACTCGTGCGGTATGTCCATTGAGCTCCGCCATCTTGACCATGGATGGGTACTTCCACAGCGTCAGTTGGTTCTGAGTGAATCCATGAGAACTCAGCAACTCTCTTTCATTCTTGTTCCAGAGCAATGCACATACTTGAGAGCCAGTGTCTACTGAATTCAAACAGGCACCAGTATGGGTGTTCCAGAATTTGATGCACCGGTCACTTCCACCTCCACCAGAAGCAAGCAAGTTGCTCTGGAATGGACACCAAGCAAGGGCCTTGACAGCAGCCATATGATCTTCAAATCTGTGAAGCCACTGGTTCTGGTTTGGTGCAGTATGTGAAGAAGCCATGGACAGGTCCCATATGTGAAGAAGATTGTCATTGGCTCCGCTTGCCAATTGTTGTCCAGTTCCTGACCACTTCAGACCACAGACTTCCTGATTGTGTCCCTTATATGTCTGCACGATATGAGATCTAATCCTTACATCATTGTTCACAATCAAGCTATCCATTCCCCCAGTGGTCAGAATGTGATTGTTCCAGGAAAGTGCTCCAACTCGAGACCTGTGTGCACCTTTCAGGGTTCTGAGAAGGCGGTTGGAAGTCGAGTCCCATAGCTGCACGTCGGAGCTGTTCAGACCAACAGCGACATGCTTCCCATCGGGAGCCCAGCTAACACTTGTTACAGGTCCATTGTCTTCGTCCACAGTCATGAGCTCAGAGGTGGACCCAGTGGTAGAATCCCACAAATATACAGTGCTGCCAAGAGCTATGGCCAAGACGTTGCTATTTCCCCAATCCAAAAGATTCAAGTAGTAGTCATCCACAAGGTCAGGTGCATCCAAAGTTCTCTCTGCAGACTGCACAATCCAATACAAAATGGTGAGTTTGAGACTAATACTAAATATTAACAAGGAATCAAGAAAATATAAGAAGAAGTGAACCACTGACAAGACATAGAAAAGTTGACGAACCTGAGGAATGTGCCTGCGTGGCTTTACAGCCTTGGTCTGAAGTGAGACATGATCATTGGAGGCTTCACGGAAGAGACTGTCTGCTGGTGCCGGTGGCTTGCTCTTGAAAGCAAGAATCCGGGTCCTGTTCTGGAGCAAGCTCTCCGCTAGATGCCTCCTGTAGGCCTCTTTGGCTGGGGAGACGACAGAAGAGTTGTTCTCCTTCTCTCTTTTCGGTTCAGTTAACAAATAGTTAGCAATGTCCATATCCATCGCAGACCGGTCAGGAATGAATCTATCACACTACGCATCCACAAGGCAGGAACAATAGATAAATCAAACCATACAAGAGGGTTTTTATTGTGCAGCCAAAAAAGATCTAACAAGCATTTTACTCAAACAGGAAGCAGGCACAGAAATCTAAGCCTAGCAAGAACAAACTCCTAGAAAACCAAAACCTACCCACATCTCAAAACTATAAAACAAACCCCAAACGGCAGAAATCCAACATAGCTACATCCCAAATTCAGAACCGTTTGCAAGAACAGATGAAAAATAAACAACCCTACAGAACGAGAAACGTTGGGAGGAGGGGGTTTCAAAAGACTTGCTTACGTTCGCCCTGGTGGATGGGTGGGAGCTACTCCTGTGCAACGATCCCAATGCAGAGAAGCGGTACCTCGATCCAACCTCCTGAAGCGGGGCACGGAGCCTCGACCCTGCCTTCTCGGAAGAGACCGACGAAGAGAAAGACCCTGTATCCATAGCAAACAACAACACAAGAAAGAAACAAAAGAAGGAAAACCCAAATCCTGCAAGAGAGAATTAGCACCAAAACAGCAACCAAAACTATATAAATCCCTGCAAAGCAAATAGTCAGAACAGCCAAAAAAAAGCCAACAAAAGAGAGCTATTAAGAGGACTGCTTGAGCGCGGGGCGGACGAAGAAGAGAGCTTCTTCTTCTCCTTTCCTTTATTCTTCTTGCGAGAGAAAGAGAGAGATAAAGGGAAGATTAGAGAGAGAGGGGTGCGAGTGGAAGAGAAGGGGGTGGGATTTATATAGATGGAGTAGGGAAAGTTAACGGCTATGTCATTTCGGTGTATAAGAAAGTAGCCGTTGTGGGGAAAGAAAGGCAAGAACCCTTAGTAACTAGTCAGATCACCGTTGATTTCGGCAGTCCTGATTAAGTCGTATGGGACGGAGATTTTTTTCCTTCAATCATATGGTGAGAATGCAAATGTTTGTGATTGGGTTGAGTGATTGATTAAAGAGATTGGTCCTAATTCCCATCATAGTATACAATGGTGTTATTGACTTATTGTTTTGCAAGTTTCCAGACGAACAATCAAGAGACCATTGTCGCTGTGTATGAATTGTATGTATTCCGATGGCTAGTCTCGTATGATTATGTTAGAGGCTTTGTCGTTTACTATCCATTGCATGTATTCAGATGACATGATTATGGGCTTACGCACAATTGCAAACCCTGACGCAAATTTCATTAGCAACGTATCTCATGTCTCTATCAAGATCCCATAGTGATGGATTGCCCGGTTCCCAATTATTGCGCTCGTTACCTAGTACGCATATTTTTATCATCCTCAAACGATACAAATTTTGTCCATCCGGTTCACTGCCAAAACTATATCCTGTTATCCTTTCAACAACGAAGTGTTATTTCATGATCTGCTTGTCATCTTTTAGGCTGAAAATGATGCTTTTTATAATTTTTTGGTTTGAAAGAGTTTTTTCTTAAAACAGTGGAAATTACTCCCTCCACCAAAGTCAACAACCACATGCTGGAAAGATAGGCGCAGGTCGCTTATGAGAGGGCCAACCAGGCCGACTTGACCTCCCACGAGTCAGCCTGTATTTAAGGGTCCCATTTGCAAAACACAAACTTTGAACTCTGGAAGGAATTCAATCATCCACCCAAGAAAAACAGTGGTTAACAGGACAACAAAAGACCAAACTTATTTCTATCAAAAAATAAAAACAAAAACCAATATTATTTTGTTTAACTCGCAGTTTTCCTTTAGTTATTTAAGGTCAAACTGTATCGACCTTTCATATAAGAAGTTCCAGTTATCATGCTTCAAGTTTCATGTCTTAGCATCACTATGCCAAAGAAACATCAGCAATTAACTGGAAAACTTACGGTAGAAACTATCCGGTCAAATTTCAGATCTATGTGATAACAGTTGGAGCAGATCTTCCTGTGAATTCTTGCATCTTAGAAAGCTTCAGAGCAACTTCTACCTGCGCTCCATGAGAACCAACCACAAGGAAACGTCATTATGGTCAATAAGAATGTGACAGCAGAAAAATGGTTTGACTTCGAAGGGGAGCTTCTTACAAGGGGAGCAAGTGCCTCCTGTGAATCTCTCCCTGTCTTCGATGAATCATTCTCATACTGTTCAATGTAGACACGAATTGTAGCACCTACAGAACCAGTACCAGAGAGACGGAATACCTACAGATTAAAAATAAGATTACTTTAGACTGATAAAGCAAGTTCAGCAAACAGTTGACCCAGAAAACTGATTATTAACCATCAATTGCTAAGTGGCAACAGGGATTGATTTCACATCAACTGCAGAGAGTCAAGGAATTGATTACCAATCGAGATCCATCTTCGAATAGATAACGGATACCCTGGTGCTTTGATACAGAACCATCAACAGGATCCTTGTATTCAAATTCATCTGCTGAAACAGCATCAGCAACCTCAGACCTGATTTCTTTTATAAACCTGTATCAAGCACAACATGGCAGTTTTTATCGCATATTAATGAAAAAAATTAGCCAATAATGAGTATTTCTGGGGACTGATCAGCAACAAAAGTTTCATTCATATGCTTATGCTCAAAACAGTTTCTAAATAACAGTCAACACCAACTAGTGAAACACTTCTTATGCAAAAAATGTAAATTATGAGAATTACAAAAATGGAAAACAAAAAATCGCAGATGAAGACAACTAGTCATGACAAAGAAAATGCAAGATTTAAATATACTAACTAAAGCAAATGCAAGATTTAAATATACTAACTTAATCTGAGACTGAGTTTGACATGAAATAAAACAGTAGACATCATGCATAGCCTGCTGTGCAGATAGGCAACTAATAGTGCATGCATCCCACATTTAAAATGCTTAACCACAAGACTGCTGAATGAGTATTTGCCAAATCACTCGCACTTCCCACAGCATGTAACACCAAGAAGGAAGAAAGTGGAAGGTAAAGATGTCTAGGTCCATCCATGAAAGAAATTTTAATTAATAAGACATTATGAATTTCAGTAAGCAAGTACAATTATTAGTGTCATGCAAACAAAAGGGCATAGGACAGCATACTTGTTAACATCAGGGAGAGATGACTGCAGCTGGACCAAATGTGCCATTAGTTCTTTTGCTGCACCAGCATCAACATTCTACAAGAAGGAACTCACATAGTAATTCATCAGGTTGAAATAGATGCTAAACTAAGAAAAGGTCACATTTCATGTTACTTACTTCATAATCATATCTAGTATAATAGTGACGACCATAAGTGTTCCAGTGCTGATGAACTATGTCCTCCACAGTTACAAGCTTTTCCCCACAGTCATTGTCCTTATTTTTGAAGGCAATGATAGAAAGCCAAGCTAGAACAGCCCAAATCCCATCCTTCTCCCGGATATGATCTGAACCTGCAGATGAAAGCAATAGATCACATAACTAGATTTGTACTGATACTTTTTGAAGAAAAGTGGCTGAGATTCGTATCCCTAGCTAAAACAGTCTAAACAGTAGTAGTATGACAGAGGCAATGCAACAGCATCATGAAAACAGTCCACATGAAAAGCTGGAATAACTGAGCGAGATATCGCTTCACATGCAATAAAATATATCAAAGCAAGTTCCACTTTATAAATATGAAAACCTTGAAAAAAATAATCTTTTATCAGAAAATAATTAGCACAATGAAATGCCATTACCGAGGTTGGAACTTGGAAGTTTTGATGTATTCCTGAGAAAAGCCAGATCCATTTGCAAGATACAAAGATCATCAATACTAACACAATGAAAGTGTTTGCAGAAGCTAGAACAACTATGTCATGTACAAAGTAAAACTTATTGTGATATTGCAATCTCTACACAGCAATGGTCCCCTTACTCAGCAAACTTCAAAAAAATTCACATATGCAGTAGAAAAGAATCAGTCTAGGTAAAGTTCTCCTTGTCGCATGTCGGGAATTTCAGTTTTCTAGGCATCAGAAATTCAGAACAATATGGCTTGTCCAGATTGCAGCAAACCTAGCCACTTTTCTACAATAGTCTCTACTTTCATAGATATTATAGTCCCACTTTGGCAATGCTGCCTTTTTACTATATATGCTCCATCCAATGGTCTATCCCCCTCCCAACATTAAAAAACCAGTGACATCAAGTATCAAAAAAAAAACAGTGACACATAAGGTACTACTTCGATGGGACTCCTCTCTCTTTACACTATGGGAGATAAAATGCAAGAAGAGCTTTGCGGTAAGATGAAAAACAGATACAGCCGCTATTAGCTACTTTCATGTTTGAAGCATGAAGGCAGAGATTAAAAAAACACAATAGGAGAAAAATCTTGGCTAAACCAGTGATGAGCTTCAGGAAATCCAGTTGATGAGAATTGAATATTCAAAAACTCAAATTTCTTTTTATTTTAAACAACAAATCTTCCAGATGGAACTTAAAATATTATACAGAAAATAGCAATGAGCTTACAAAGGTAATTATGATGCAAAATGAAAAGTAAATACAAGCAGTACCGGTTCCAAAGCTTTCTTCACCGCATATGGAACACATCCCAGCATCCATCAAGTTACCAAAAAACTTCCAGCCAGTGGGTACCTAAAGCCAGACGGTTTCAATGATTTCACATATTTATGATAAAGCACAAAAAGCAAACTGCAATAAGTTCCAGAATTATGAATTTCAGAATCTCATGTACATACCTCAAAAAATTTCAGATTTAGACTCTTTGCCACAACATCAAGTGCAGCTGATGTAGGCATGCTCCTGCAAGAACATAATAACACAAGGAAAAGGACATAACTGTCATGGTTTTACCAGCTAACAAGTCAATACAGCTACTCAGGATAGTAGCTAATGCACAAAGGAGAGCTGTGCAGGAAGTTTGACATTTTCTTCCTCTGCATGGCCATTATATTAACTATAAAGTTGGTTAAAAAATGCTAATGACATCAACATATTACTGCTACAGATTCATGTATTTTTTATGTATTTTCTTAAACAAAGGAATCTAAAGAATTAGTATTGAATTGTCTTTCATCCAATCATAGATTTAAATAAATCAAGTAAAAATCAAAATGTTAAACACAAAAAAAAGTGAAAGTCATAAGAGCTCCCTAATACAGAAATAGAAAATGGCATGTTTTCCAAAGAGTAATGATAAGGAAAACTAAGAAGCACAGATTGATACCTTGCAACACCCTTTAAGCCCGAATAGAAATATGGGATCGCCTGAACTGCATTTGCAGCAATAATGGCAACAGAGTCTGATGGAGTCACAAAAAACCTAATATTGGAAGAAAAAATAATAATTTATAGGTCAATTTTGACTATGGTTGACTTAAAATATTGAAGAAGCAGTGTACCTTTTACCAAGGACCATGTTACGATCAGCATCACCATCAGCAGCAGCACCAAATTCTGGTGGTTCATCCTGTAGAGGAGACTTACCCAACCCCATGCGTGCCACCAGCTCCTTTGCATAGGTCAGGTTGGGATCTGGGTGTCCACCTCCAAAGTCTTCCTGTTTCACCAAGAAAGATATATTAAGGAAACACGGTTTATTAACTAGTAGAATGCCAGAACATCCAATAAAAAGGAAAGTGCCAGTGAAATTTATCAAATAATTACCTTAGGAACGCAATTGATCAAAGAACTTTCTTGTGCACCAAGTTCATCCACAAAAATATGTTTGGCATAAACTCCAGCAACTCCATGAAGAGAATCATAACTAAACAGAAAGAGAAAGAAAACTTAGATATGCAACTCCAAGTGAACTTAACTACCTTTCGAATGAAAAACAACCTGGTGCTGCCGGCCTGCATGTCAGATGCTAGCTTAATAATATACTTACCAAAACGTGAATTTTGGAGAAGCCAGAAGACTCTGGATGGATCCAAAATCAAAAATTGACCTGCAAATTTGAAAACAGCAAACTGCATTAGCAGAAGAAAATATCTACAGTATTTATAAGAATACTGCCCTTCACAAGTTTGGTTGATTTGACAGAATATGCATCCCACTTCAAAAAAAAGCAGATGTTATAAACTTACAATTAACTTATTTTTTTCCTAGAGCCCTACTATATAATCATAGTATCAAATGTCGATCCGTGTCGTCTAGATTTTACTGACATATGTCTTATTTTCAATTTACCGACACAACTCTAATATGACATTGACATGAAAGTTTTCTAAACAAATGTAGATTTTTTTCATTGTGTTTTCACCGACACAATACTGCATACCGACATTTTACCGACACGTATCTATTTTTTAACTTATCGAAGTTCAACATAAAACTGACATTTAAAACATTACAAATAATACGACAACATACTAAACCCTTGTGGACATAGGAAACCACTGCAAATTGGTTTCAGTTTCATGGTTTCATTTTCTATCACGTCCAAGAGTTTCTTTGAAATCATGAACAATAAAAAATGAAACATGCAAAACTCTTGCAATATAAAGTGCAATACAAGATAATTACTTCATCAGTTTCACATAATCTTCAGCTGAATCAAAAACATCAACATTAAATTGTCCCTCAGGGCCCCCAAAGCTTGTGACTCCAAGAGCAGATATGTCCACCTACGTTATTGAAAAAGATAAATGTCAATGTCAGATGGCATACTAATGCATGATGCTGTTTCAAGAGATTCAGATATTTACATCAGGAAGATCTTCAGCAATCAGGTATTCTGTAATGGTCTTGGTATTGGCATATATTTTGTCAGTAATGGCCTCAGGTGCAGGGCCACCATTTTCCATGTTGTACTTGATTCCAAAATCCTGCAAAAGCAATACTCCAGTGAACAATTTGCCAACAGCATCAAACATACTTGTCAAGCAAAAACCAAATGTTACCATTTTGTAATACCAAGAGAAGTTGAAGATTAGAAAAATGTTGGGTGAACTAAGTTTCCCAAGTTTCAAGGTATAACGGTTGATCAGTACATGTGTGAACAAGGCAAATGGCTTCACTTTCGAGACAGACAATACATTGGTGACAGTTTTCTACGTTATTATCAGGGTAACTAAGGATATCTGAACTGAGGGAAGTGCACAACCTTGCAAGTTGTAATCACAATTTAACAAAAAAAGGGATAAATTACAGTTTACCCTCCTCGATTATTCACATTTTTTTAAATACCCTAAACTTTTTTTGGTTACAAACTTACCCCTCTTCAACTATAGTAAATTACAATGAACATCTTTTTTGGGTAAATGATGTTAATTTTTTGCATAATTTGACTATTTTATCCTTTGTAATTTACCATTTTTGGATTTAAATTGTAGTTTACTTCTTTCAACTATTTACATCTTTCAATTTGATATCTTAAATTTTTTTTCATTACAACTTGTCCCTCTCAAGGATTAAATGATAGTTTACCCACCTCAATTATTCGAGTTTTGTAACTTGGTACGTGATGGTGAAATTAGGTTTAGGATTTATGACATAGAAAAAAATAGAAGAAGATTGAAATAAAGGGTAAATTTATCCGAAAGAAATATTATAAAAGATCATGTGACAATCTTTGGAGGTAATTGAGGAGGATAAATCATAACAAAAAACAAATTAAAGTACTAAGTTGAAAAAACTCGAATAGTTGAAGAAGGTTAATGAAAAAAATGGGAAGAACGACAAATTTGTCCAAAAAGATATTATAACTCTTCAAATTTGATGGAAAGGATCTTGTTGTTTAACAGAGGTAGTTGAGAAATGTAAGTTGTAATGAAAAAAAATAGATATTAAACTAAAAAACACGAATAATTGAGGAGAGTAAACTGTAATTTACCGTAAAAAAAACTTGAGGATCCCTTTAGGACTCTTATCAAGAGTGACACCAACACATGTCAATGCTTTAGCAAATGATGACAAAATATTGTGAGACAATCTTTGGAGAGCTGTCTTAGGTTCTCCAAATCAATCAATGAGTAGGACAGCCTACAAAGTTTGTGCCTCACGAAAATGATTTAACAAGTCAGTATGAAAATTCTGAGCCACATAAGCACTACAAATAAAATGGTCATTTTTTCAAAATATTGTACTAGTTCTACTTGATTATAATATTTCTACCCTTTTAATCGACTATCTCAGTTTTAGTAAGGAGCTGCAAATCCTCCCGCTTGCAATGATATATTATGTTGCCAGCAAAAGTAATTTCTTAAACCCTATGTAAAAGACTTGCCATAAATGGGGCTGTATTGACTATTGAAGAAAGTTAATTTCATCAACTGTGATAACCCAAAAAATATAACGATATTTGAAAGGGTAAAGACATAGAGCAACAATATAACATGCACAATGAGATATTGTCAAAACCATACATCAAAACATACAAAATACCTCATGAGGGCCACCTGGATTGTGACTTGCAGTAAGAATAAAAGCTCCTGACACTTTAGTTCCCTTCAGAAAATTCGTTAAATTTAGTTGACTGAATAGGAAACAATATAACAAGTGCAAAACCTGTTAAGCTAGGAGCTAAATAAACTTCTACTGATAACAGGACGAACATACATCTGCAGCAACTCTTTCACGTATGACAGCAGAAACAGCGGGAGTTGACAGCAATCCATTTTGTCCGACCCAGATGGATCTCACCCCATTAGCAGCTGCCATTTTTATTATGATCTGTATTTTTTTCAAGAGTATAAACACAACTTAGACTTCAGAAAATGACTAGTACTGCTCAGAATAATTGCCAGGATCACAAAAAAAGTAAGGTGCTCCTTTGCAAGCAATATAGCAGACAGAACTATAAATATCTATTCAGGAATAAAAAGTTTACATCTCTATGCATTTAGGATAAATGGATGTTACCTACTGCTATGCCTCAAGTAAAGTCATACTCCCACTAATGAAATAACATTGCACCACCACATGGGGAAGATAACACTAAACAAGAATATTTGAAGTGTAATGAATTAGACGTACAACTGTACAAGAGACCTTCCTAAAATACAAGCAGATGGTACCTGAATAGCATCTTTTGAAAAATAGCGCCCATCACCAGAAACCACAATAGTCGCACCTGATGTTTTGAAACATGCTAATGGTCATTGGAAGTGACGCAATTTTAAGTTCACTCATGATGGTAATACGAAATCGGAGACTAAATAAACTTGAGAAATATCATAATTGTGGCAAACTAGAGAATCTGAAATGAGGCAAGTGGGAAAAAAACATGTGAAACCTTATTGATTAACCAAACTAACATTTGTGAGAAATTTGAGGAATTTAACTTCAGTTAAAACCAACTGAAGCCTAGTTGGAAGAAAAGGTCAGTAGAATCAATAAAAAAAACAATTACCGACTAGGGTCCACTTATGAGGAAATGTTTACATAGGCAGTTAGGCTCTAAAACAATGTTAACCATATCAATTCAAAGTTGAACTAGTAAAAAAAAGGGATACACAGGTCAATTTAACCAATCTAAGCTCATTAAGTCTCACCGACATTCACCAAAGAGAAAAGATCATTAAGTGAGACAAATAATCAGTATAGCCCAGTACAATGAAATGTTATAAATCTGACACTATAATGGTATAACAAGAGATCAATCCAATATATACGATTAAGCAAAAGGCCTTCTCACCATCCATTGATTTGGTAACCTTTTGTTACAATGGGCCCAATATCAATCCTCTGAGAGAATATCACTTTCTTTTCAAAGAACAACATTTAAATTAAAAAAAGAGAGTCAATAGATGGTCTTTAAGCACAAGACAACACAAACAAGAAACCCACCTTTAACTTGATCAGCCGGGAGAGCATTGAATGTCGACTGAACAAAGTTATGAAGATAGTTTGGTTGCTTGAACACCGTCACCTAGATAATGAGAAGAATAAAACAGAGCAAGTCATCAAATGAATTGGCAAAGACAAAAAACACCAAATTATATATGTTTGTGATAAAGGACAGATTCATTATCAGTTTTGATGATTCTGAGGAGTAACGAAGTGCACATTCAAGATCTAACAGACACATCCCACAGCAAAGATCACTCCTTCACTCCCATCGACCAACCAGACAATTCCCAAGGACCCAGTCACAGATAAGACGACAACAACAACACACCATCCTATCCAGGTTGGAAACACTCGATTCGGGAAGCTCCCGACACTGATCCGGCAAACGCGGCGGGGACAGAAACGGCATCGGGATAACATGTACCTTCTTCCGGAGGCCGGAAGTGCCTGGCTTCTGGCCGTCGATGGGGGCCGACTCCTTCCTTGTCACCTGGAACACCATTGTCGCCGACAGATCCGAATCACAGAGAGAGAGAGAGAGAGAGAGCCAACGATATAAAGCGAGATGGACTCCTCTATTTATAGAGAAAGTGGTGGAGCCATCGATCGGAGTACGGTGTGGGAATACGAATATGCCAATGGCAGGTAATATTTAAGACACAGCTCCCAAGTGGCCAAATCCTCCTTCCCCATCTTCCAAGGAAGAATACGAGCCATACGCGGAACCGTTGGTCCATAGATGAGTGTGCTTGGGGGCCATCTGAAGATAGGGGAGTCATTGTCCACGGTCTGTTGTTTGCTCGCGATCGATATCGAACCAAGATTTTCAGCTACACATAAGATACGAATGCTGCATGCGAAACCTTGACTGGAATGTTTAGCTCAGGCGTCATGTCAACTAACCACTACACTAAAACTGAACGGTGAAAGCGAGTTCCGCGTGATTAAGGCAAGGCGTAGTGCCAAACCCAGGACAAATATTGAAACTTTCTTCTGTTGTTTTTCTTTTATACTGTAAACATCTGTAGGTCAAACTGCTACGAAAATACCAAATTAGGAATACATTTGTATGTTTTACAGACGGTGATATAAAATAAAGATCGCGAGACGTGAGATTTCCATTATGGTTGGCCTGGCAATGGAAGAAAAGATTGGTCTTGCCATCGGTTCGGTTCAAAACAAGCAGAAGTTGAGTGAACTCGGAAGCTCTTCCTGAAATTCGTTCGACATATGCATTCGAAGCTATATTTTGCAATTGAGCTTTCGGCAGAGGTTAACGGCTTCCTTCGACTGTTTCCGACTTATTCATCTATGATAAAGAACGGCATTCCCCTGCAGGAAGAGTTGGTAGTCAGTACTTCAACTTGGATAACATTCTGATTGTTGATGAATTCTTATGATGCATGACTTGGCTATGCTGGTTCCTTATTGGGCAATTTACAGGTGACTTCCATATGGGAAAAGCGATGGGGAAACTCTTCGAAGTAATTCATAAGCAACTTTCAATCATAGGAATGCAAGAAAAGTAGAAACTTAAGGAACTAATAAGGTGGGCCATACACCACTGATGGCAATCTCAGGGAATAAACTTTCGTAGTTCGGCAGCAAGTAAAAAGAAATAAAATATAGGAATCTGCTGATAATTAGTGAACAAACTTCAGAAAACGGGACCATTCAATTTGACCATACTAGCATCTATGAGCCTATCCACAGCATGACATGAAAATGTGATATTGGTCTCTTGATATTAAGGATTTGCAGTTGCATGTAATGACGTAAATATAGTGCAACATGAGGGCACAATTGCCAAGTTTGAACCTTTATATATATGGACATATTGGTGCTACACCAAATTTACCATAAAAAGGGTTTTCTTCTTCGGGAAGGAAGAGGCACTTTGCATCATGTCAGTCAAATAACTTAAAACTAATTGTCTAATAACTGAATAATCAACGAAAAGAGTGCAGCCAAAACAAAGTTATCGAAGAAAAATATGATTACCGGCCACTATGACGGGAGAAATAGTCACAATCCAATGACACTGCAAGGGCAACAGCTACAGCTCTTTCAGATAGGGACAATGAGCGACCAATATCCAACTCTGGAACCTGAAAGAAACAAAGAGCCAAACATAGAAAACTTAAAACGAAATTAAAACCACAAAACAGTTGAACGTCAGCAGATACGTGCATTTGCAGCTTGAGATGCTATTGATCCTGAACTGGCAGGCCCAAATCGAATCACATACTGCCCAGCATCAGTAAACAGCTGCCAAAGAAAACAAAGGAAATGAGATCACAGGGCATGTGATGTGGAGTACATGGATGAAGCTTGTGAACCAATGCATCTCTCATATAGTACTACTGTACTGATTTTTAGAAAGGATAGACACAATATTCCACATTAGACATGTTCTATTGCATTACCGCACTTATTTCACAGAGCAAAGAAAGCATAGTCTCCCAAACACTAACAATATTGAATTGCTTACTGATTAAGAAGGGATAAATAAACAAGCATAAAAAAGTGCATGAAACTGATGGAACTTTTTCAACATGTAGCGAACAACACCTATTACAGAAGTAAAACAACCTCAAAGCCAAAACCTCTCCAGTCACGATTAATCTCAGCTAGCACCTTTTCTTCGTTATCTTTCAATGTGAATGTCCAGTTCCAGAACCCAGGATTTTCAACCATAGCAAATTGCCTTTTCCTGTAAATCATATTAGTGCAATATCACATCTCGGTACCAAAAAGAAAGAACAGTCTTAATAATGATGCTTTTCAGAAGTGACTAGGAGTCTGATGCCAGATTAGGGTTAGTTTTGTTTGCATGACAAAGACTCCAGAAGAAGAATAGAAAAAAGAGTGGCTGTTAATAACAGTGAGAGCACTCATTCCCCTGAAGCAGAACCATTGATATAAAAAAAGTCATTAGCAACTCATAATTTGTCACCATGAGGCCTGATTGCCAGAATAAGTGTAGCATACACACACACACACAATCCAATGAGACCGTCCATGAATGCATAGTCAATATGGTCGTACATGAATTGTTAATCTTTTAATTCTTCGTAAATGATTAAAGTAATTCTTTTCTTTCTTTCCTTTTTTGTTTTTTTCTACACACATTACAACCATAGAATAGCAATCTAATAGTGGTTAACCTTTCATGCACAGCTTATTAACTGTGCACTCATGTATAACTCTATTTTGTCCACATATATATCAAAGAAAAGTAGGAATAATCTTGTCGTTGAGAAGGATGGATGGTAGACTCTTAAATGTCAGTTTTTCAGGTAGAATTTTCAAATGTGACATAGGCTCAATAACTGTATTAAATCCCAAATATATTGATAACTAAAAACTCCTAATTTTATAGCTTGGATTGAAATTGACATATTATGTATTTATGTTTCTCCTCCAACATCTTGCTTTAAACTACAATTATTATCTCATGAGTCATGATAAAAAATATATAGCTAAATATTCACAGGTAAATATGCTGAATTTGCCTCATGATATCGAAGACCCACACTCACAATAGTCCGGACTCTTTGACTTTTGAATTTTTAGCATGACTGTCTCCAAAATCATGACCAGAATACTGAAGAAAATTGAACTTCCATATGAGAGTTAGATAATTCAAGAAATGAGACAAAAGCAAGAATATTACCCTAAATATAGGTCATAAATTCTCCTCCATAGATGCCACCTTCTATGAACAACTCCAATTTCCTATGAAAGTAAATCATATATTAAGTAAAGAAATATTGTATCATTGCATTATGTTAACTGCAAAAGGACAGGAGAGCCTGATTCCATGAATTTTTTGCAATCAACCAAACTTAACAGTAACATAATCCATCATAAAAATATTTGAAAATTATCTTACCTTGCCATCTACTTCTGCGTATATAGTACTGTTTATCCACCAGAATGGCCGACGAATCTGAGCTCAAGATAATTCAAATATTGAGTGGCAAAATTATGTACCAAGAAATTATTCCAAGAAAAAAAAACCTAAACTAACAAAAATGTTGATTCTTACCGTGAATATCTCATCACCATGTGCATCAGTTATGTAAGCAATGAAAGGGCGACGTGTTCGAAGTAGCTGAAAGATGAAAAGTTTTGGATCAGACAAAAGAAATGAATACACAATGCAAGCACTTGGAAGTGTGAAGCTAAGCACAGCAAATACCAGATTAAAGAGTACAAGAAATAGACAAATGGAAAATAGCTAGGATTTGGAGCAAACAAAAAGTGACTTTTCATCTAATGAAGAAAAGCTATCTTCAGAGAATATCTTTATTTTGTATCTAAGCTTAAGTTATTTGATGCTTCCACATTTAGTTCATAAATTTGAATTTTATATGTGCCTATATGATCAAAGTATACATTATTCAGGGGTTACTTTGAAGAGTTTCTTCATAGCAAAAATAATACATGATTTTGTATCGGGATATGTTGGTAGAGATTGCTATCAATCACAAAAAAAAATTGTGTTTGACAAAGGTAACAGCGAAGGCACAAAAATATCTTCTAGACTGTCACACATGCTGAAATGGAAAAAGGTAATTTTTTTTCTTCAAGCATCTATCTAATAGTTGAGCTGTACCTAAATAATAAATGAGGATTTTCAAGACTGTGAACTTATACATGTATAGCAAGATTAGCATCAAATTGAAATAATTAGAGAATCAATATTGCAAAACATGTAGAAAGATAGCCATACCTGTCTGTATATGAGATTACTTTGCTCATGAATTGAACCGACAGGCTGGATAGGAAACAAAAAGAAAAAGACAAAAAAGAATTGTGTTATGGTATTTTTTTTTTAAATCATGCATTAAAAAAGCAAAATACTGTTGCAAAGAAAGTTGGATTACATACAAAATCAGGATAGCAAGGATCCACAATTTTGTATCGGCTCTCCTGCAAGGCAAGTTAATATGTTGGCAACAGATCACCACATATATGAACACAAAATCGATATTATGCACAAGATGTTTAACATTTTTTATTCAAAAACTAAGATGGATAACGTAGGAACTATTGCTCCTGGCTTTAGGAACCAATGTCATTCAAATCCTCAACTAAGTAAACACAATTAACAATAGTTCTGCAGAACAGAAAGTTTCTCTCTCAAAATTATATCAAGAATTTAACTTTTGGGTAGACAAGCACACCCACTAGTTAAGTTCTTTTAGAAAATGGCATTTATATTTAGTTCCAAAGTTAGGTATATTGTTGCTGTATTTCATCAGCAAGTAATGCTGTTTTTTAATCTTTTACCATAAAAGGTCTCTGATTTGATTCATCACTTTAAGAATCTATACTTCCACAAGGATGCATATTAGCTTGTTACAATTTTAAAACATGGATCATCAAAGATAAGGTACCTGTTCAAAAGCAAAAATCAAATTTGCCCATTCTATATCTCTAGTGATCAGAAGATCGGATCTAGAAAGAAGAGGTGCCAACTTGACCTGGAAACATGAAAATGATATTAAATAATCAGCTTCAGTAGCCCAAAAAATCATTTATGGTTGTTAGAAATTGGATTTATATTTTGATGATGTTTGAAGTTTAATTTGACATGAAGTTTGAATTCAAATATTAGATCTTTTCAAGTGCAAAAATATTTTGTTAAATAAGATATTTATGGTCAATGAGATTTGAAATTAGTTATTGGAGATATTTTGGATTGTTGTCGTTTTGGTGAAATGATTATTGCAGATATTTAGCAGATATTTATTAAAAATCATTCCAATCAGAAACAAATGTCCACCTGGACGTCTGCTTGAGGAGGGCATCAACACAAAGCAAACGGATGTCTACTAAGGCGTAGATTCAACACAGTAGATTTTTGGATGTTCGCTGATGCTCTGTTTCAATGACTTTTTAGACATCCACTACGTACTACAAATACTAACATGAGATATTTTAACAGCTATTTTTATATAAGTCTATTTAAAGACATCAAAGGCTTTTGAAGATATAAGACTTTCTACATTTTCTAATCTCTTTAAGCCCTTCAAGATCATCATAAACTTTGTTTCTCTAGTGATCATTTGATTTTTGATTTCTCAATCTTCTATTGTAAAAGAGGATATGCTTGAATCCTTTAATTTGTGAAAGATTTAGTAAAAGGTATAAACGGATACTTCTTTGTCCTTTTAAGAGAGAAGAGTAATGGAACTTTACGAAGGATTTCTCAATTTTTTTGATCCTATGATTGGTATTAGAGTAAGATTTTTAGTTGTTATATTTTTGGTTTATTTTTTTATTCATTGTTTTTGCCATGGCTACATCAATTTTTCAACTTTTGTTGAAGGTCATTCTACAATAATGCCTCCTCTATTTGATAGTTTTAATTATAATTATTAGAAGCGTAGAATAATGATCTATTTATAATAATTAGATTTTGAATTTTGAAATGTTGTAATTAATAAGTATTCTCCTCTAAGTACTGATTTTAATGTTTGAGATGATTTATCTAAAAAAAGGACTAATTTAAATAGTAAAGCTATGAATGCTTTATATTGTTTTCAAGATAAAAGTGAGTTTTCTCAAGTTTCTATATACAACTCTACACTAGTCATGCAAAGGAAACTAAGATTAACTTAATTATACACAAATATGAACTATTTAAGATGAAACCAAAAGAAAGCCTAGCTGATATGTATACATGTTCCACTAATATTACTAATAATCTTCAAAGTCTTGGCAAACTATATACATAGGCTGATTAGGTTAGGAAAATTCTTTGTTCACTCACAAATGATTGGGAGAAAAAGACTACAACGATCAAAGAAGTAAAGGATCAATAGACAATGACTCTAAAGCAACTTATCAGAAGTTTAATGACTTATGAGGTAAAAAGATGAAAGAGATGATCAAGAGTCAAATAAGAATAGCATAGTTTTGAACATGGTTCCAAACATCGATTTCGTATCGAACTTTGGTTCGACAAAAATAGGAAATGTGTCGGACATCGATGGAAATGTCAGTGGAAATATGATAAATTTACGAAAGTTCATGGAAATAATAAAAAAAACTTCGAATTTTGCTTTGAAACTCTAGAATAAGTTAAAGTACACAATAATCTACATTTAAGACTACTTAGATCAACTTTTTAAACATGTATCATAGTGAAATGCACTATATGGACTTAATACAAATATTCTGAATCATAAATAATAGGTAAAAATACATAATAAATGTTTAAAAACAAAAATACTCATAAAAGTTATCTCATATATGCTTAATACCAAAAAGAATGTCTTGGTTCATCAATATTATGTTGTTCAGCTATGTTGTAGGCACGATGAATTTGCTGTCGAATTTGAGACTCCCTCCACAATACATAGTTGTTCCAAGACATGTGGTTATAATATGTTTGGTATTCCATAATATAATAATGATAATCTGATATTGGCAGTTGAATCAGGAATCCTATAAGTGGATACTGTGCAATAAGTACTTGTTGAGGCTGCTGAGGGAAGCAATCTTGACTTGGAAGACCTTGATAAGGTTGTTGCTCATATTCTATATGTGGTGGTGCATAGTTGAAGATGGAGCTCATATCCCATTCACTTTGTTGGCTTGGGATATAAGAAGATGAAGTTCTCATCCATCCACTTTTAGATGTATAATCTGATTGTTCATAAGAATGATCTTCATAAGAACTGTAGTCATAAGGGTCTGTAGGATCATAGATATTCAGATAATCAAATGACTCTAATAAACTTCCCATAGTATGACTACTCCAAGAATCTGAATCTTGTGCTATGTCTTCACGAGGTTTTCTTTTATAATGATACGACAAAGGATCATGTCTTGATGGTTGCCGAGCTCCATGATGTTCATCTTGTGTGGCATGTGTGAATTCATCTTCTCCTGTGAATTGACTAAGCGGCTTTTGACTTTCTCCTCGTAGGTCTCCAGTTCCAAGTTGAGTTGCATTTCCACTGTCACCACCTTCATCATCATCTAGTGGTTGTGAGGTATCATCTATATCACTTTCACCACCTAAACCTGGAGTTCCACTACGAGAATGTTCTAATGAATTAATGTATCTTCAACAGTAATGCCTATTTTAGCAGCAATTCTTGAACTTGGTCTACCTTGTTCTTCATCTAGTACTGGTTGTCCATTTTCTTGCAACCACTCTAGTATAGGATCCTTATCTTCGTTATCATTTTATATATATGCCAAATCAATTGAGTCGAAGTGATCCTTATCTTCTCCTTCTCCTTCTCTAATATGTTTTATTCTCAGCCTCATGTTATAGTGTACAAACACAAGATCATTTAATCTTTGAGTTCCCAATCTGTTTCTTCTTTTTGTATGGATAAGATTAAATGTGCTCTAATTTCTTTCACATCCTGAAACTGAGGCAGTTTGAGATAAAATCTTTATTGTAATTTTTCTTAAATTTGAAGCATTTGTTCCATTCAGTATCCACTATTCACTTGAAATATGATATTAAATTATTAATGTATTACTCATATTATGATGTAATGTTATGAAATAAAATAAATAATATACAAATCCTTACTTGGAGTCATCGAAGTACGACCACGAATCGCTTGAGGATCTCCAAATCCGAATATTTGGTTCTTAAAGTATTTAATTTCATTCAACGTTTCTATTTGAACGTCTACATTTAACTCCAATTTCTTTATTACCAATCTCATAGAAGATAGTAAATCAGTACGATTCCCGAGATCATGATCGGATTGACACTGCATATTCAGATAGTATGCTACATTGATAAAAAAAAGTAATTAAACAATCAATTATAATGTAAATATAATTACGACAAAGATAAATATATATATTAAACTACTTACCAACTTCATATAAAAGCTGAAGAAGCATGTTGGACCATCTTTCTTCGATAATCTTCAAGTATCCTTTGGATGATCTGTATGCTGCATCTTTCACAGCATCTTTCATCAACTTCATTGCCTCATACAAAAAACCCATTGTAGGTTTCTTATCACCATCCACCAAACGAACAACTTTTGAAACCGACTTCATTATGCTTACTACCTTTCGAGCATCTTCCCTAAAAAACTGACTATTAATTATAGAATTTATTTTCCTACTAATTGAAGTATCACTCTCATGATATTTATACTAGACTTGTGAATTAAACATGTACTTTAGTCCGTTCCTTTTATCAATTATCGATTGAAGAGCAATGTAATTTATTACAAATCGAGTAACCCCAGGCCGAATCAAGTCACCACCACAACATTCAGGAGACCTCATAAAGGCCAATAAGTAGGAGTGATTGTAAATAAAATTTATTACTATCTTTGCTTCTCTAACAGTTTTCTCCACCAGCTTTGTCCTACCAAAGTCCTTGAGTATCAAATCAATACAGTGAGCAGCACATGGTGTCCAATAGATATGATACTTAGACATAATTTTTTCACCAGTTTTTTTGAAATTATTGTCATTATCAGTAACAATCTGAACCACATTTGGCGGTTCCACTTGCTTAATGACTTCCATTATTTGTTTATAGAGATATCTATGATCTCTGATAACATCAGAAGCATCAATGGACTTTAAAAAAAGTGTGTAGCCATCACAGTAGACTATGAAGTTGATAATCTGTTTCCTAGTAGTGCTTGTCCAACCATCACACATAATAATGATCCCATAGGTTAGCCATTGTCGTTTCAAGCTATCAATGTAGTTTTCTAATTCCTCCTTTTCTGATTTAAGATACTTGTTTATTATATCATAATCAGTTGATACTTTTACTCCCGTACCTTCTTTGGCCACTACATCAAGCATATGTTGTAGATACGGTCCTTTTGTAGTATTCGCTGGAATAGCATTAAAAAACATGTATTTGGCCACAGCTTGACCAACTTTTTCTCTAGCATTTTCAAACATACCTTTGATAGTCTTCTGCTTCGCCTTTTCAGTTCTACATATTGCTGAATCTGGACTATCATACCTTTGACTATATGTTCTAAACATTCCTGCAATGCCTTTACCCTTATCTTTCTGTACACTGCCACTGTCACTTCCACTTCCTCTAACAATTTCAGAACCATGGAATATCTGAATTTGCTCTCTATGTCATTCTTCATTTCTTGATTCCATTATAGCTGTCCTATACATATCTCTCTCATCTTGAGTTTGACAATCTAGAGGATACACTGTATCATCATCTGAATCTGGTACAACAATGGACTCACGCTCTCCTTCATCAAATAGAATCTTCTTAAATCTTTCATCTCTTTTTACCCTATCACTTTTTTTGGATTTTGTGTCCTTTAGTAACTCTCTCATCTGATCACGAACAACAGTTGAGCATGACTTACACCTACTGACATTATTGTATCCACCAACAAGATGTTGCTTTAATCTTGTAATACCCCCACACATCATTCTTTTTCCACAATACTTGCATTTTATTTTCTGTTTGTCATTGTTGACAGCATGACCATGCAACCATCCTGGATGTTCAGATCTAGCAACTCTCTTCTCATTGTTACTTCCATTACTTTGAGATCTATCAGAACTCGACATTACGAAGACTGAAAATAAAAAATTACTCAAATATTAAAAATATGTTTCTTTATTTTTTTAAATTTTCTATGATTTTGACAATTTTTTTAGATATTTATTTAATAATTTGTAATTTAATATTATTTTTGATTTTCTACAAAATTTCAAAAAATATCTTTATTTTTTTCAACTTCTTACTATTTTCCTCATTTATTTACTTAAATTTGAAATATCTGAATGTTTTTCAAAATTTTCAATATTATCTAGATTTTTTTAATTATTTATAAAATATTATGAATCTCTGTTTTCATTTTAAGTTATAAATATTTTACTGATTTTTTATTTACTGATTTTTAATGATTTTATAGAATTTTTAAGTTAGATTTTACCTTTATTAGTTTAGATTTA
>JAMKQA010012894.1:0-30359 GCA_024699735.1 Posidonia australis
CCCCCCCCCCCCCCCCCCCCCACATCTCCGGTGACGGGAACGGGGGAGGTGGCTGGGTCGTTGCAGGGGTCCAGGCGATGGTGGATTGGCTTGGTGATGCTCGGAGGTCCCCGGGGAAGCTTCCAGAGGCTTGGATGCGGTGCGGGAGTGGCCAAGGTGGCTTGCCCACTCGGTGGTTCCAGTAGCGTCGGCAGCGACTGTAGTGGCGGTGGCGCAGGCGAGCAGGCTTTGGGTGCGGGTATCTCCTGGGGCAGAGGCCTAAAGGCGGAGGAGAGGAAGGAAGGAGCCCTGTGGGCCTTCCTCCGCCCGTCAGTGGTGGGGAACCCACCACCGGAAGGGGTCCGACGACGTGCGGGGAGCTTGGCTCCACCGTGGCACGTCTCAGAATGCTTGGAGGGTCCTATCGAGGAGGGTACCTGGATGTGTACTCCGGCGACTCTTAATGGTAGCGGCGGCGTACTCTAGCGGACCTGGTTGCTGAGGTCGAGGGGTTCTGGGGCTTGGAGAGGGGTCAGGGAGATGGTGGGGGCTCGGGGAAGATGGCCAGGACTTGCTCTGGATGTGGGGAGTGGAAGAGAAGGCTTGGGAAGGGATCTCTCCATCGATCTCTCCGTCTAGGTTTTTCCTTTCTTCTCCTCTCCACCCTTTTTTTCCCGTCGAGAATGGGTGAGGAGTTCATGGGTAATGGCAGTTGGGCAAATCGCACGAAGGAGGGGAGTGGGGAAGTCAGGTGTAGTAGGGGAAGAAGAAGCACTATAGCATTATTTTTGTGCTTCGTAAGTTTTCAATTAGAGGTGGGTTTGGGCTTAATGGGCCTGATTTTTGGGCTTTTGGTTTTGTTTTTTTTTTAGTATTTTGGTTTTGATTTTAGGTTTTTAGGATTTTGACTTTTTAGCTTTATATTTTGATTTTTGATTTTAGGTTCTTAATTAGGTTTATGGTTTTGGCTTTGTTATTTTAAAGTTTAATTGTTTTTAAATTAAGGTTTTTTTTAGGAGTTTGAGTTTAATTTAGTGATTTTAAGTTAAGGTCTTTTGGGTTTAGTTAATTAATTTAAGGTTTTTAGGATTTTAATTATGGTTTTTAGGATTTTAATTATGGTTTTTAGTTTAAATTAAGGTTTTCTGGGTTTTAATTGGAATTTTGGGTTTTTATTTAAGTTTTAGACATGATTTTTAATTTAATTAGCTTTTTGGATTTTAATTAGGTTTCCCTTGAAATTAAATTGATTGAAGTGGTTTAAAAATGTATTTTATTTGGTTTTGACTTTAATTAGGGTTTTCACTTGATTAATTTGGATTTAAAATGTTTTTAAGTGGATTTTGTTTGGTTTTGGTTTTTAATTAGGGTTTTACTTAATTAATTAAGGTTTTAAGTGGATTTTGGTGAATTTTGTTTACTTTTGGTTTTAATTAGCGGTTTTTGCTTGGATTAAGTTTGAATGGGTTTGTGTGGGCCTAATGGGCTTGTGTGGGATTGTGTGGGCCTAAGTAGGTTTGTCTAGGCCTAATGGGCTTGTGTGGACCTAATGGGCTTGTGTGGGCCTAAGTGGGCTTGTGTGGACCTAATGAGCTTGTGTGGGCCTAAGTAGGTCTGTCTGGTCCTAATGGGCTTGTGTGGATCTAATGGGACTTGTGTAGGCCTAATTGGGTCTGTTTGGGCCTAATGGGCTTGTGTGGGCCTAAGTGGGCTTAGGGTTCTATGGGGTTAGGGTTTAGGAGTGATGGTTGTAACCAGAGCATCTTCCAGAGGAGTCTGCCGGCAAGTGACTGCAAAATCGGGATGTCTACAGTAGTACTTTAGCACGACTAAGTATTGCTTGTGTACGGTCAAAATCGGATAAAGACTTTCTATACAAATCTGTCTCAGCAATAATCTTCATTATCTTCTCTTCATCATTGAAGTACATTACCTCGACAACATCAAAAAATTCATTTCATATTTTATGATTTGTAGTAAAGGATGTGTCCTTGTAAAAAATTACAGGATTCAAGAAAAAACCAGTTGAATGAAGAAGATGTTCAAGTTGTGCTTCCTATTTATTATCTATTATATCTATATATGGTCTGGATTAATCTTCCTAATTGTCATTAATGAAGTCTTTATTTCTTCTTTTGCTTTTCTCATCGCTTTATATATATATATATTTATATATCCCATGGAAGGTTTATTATCACCATTCACCATCCTTAGAACTTTTATAAGTGATTCCCTAATCTTAATTGCAATATTGCAATACTTCTAAAATTCCAGACTTAATATTAATTCTTTCATTTGAATTGCAATATTTGTTTTAAAAATCTTATGATCGGACCACTCTCTACTTGTTACCATAGACATGAAATCATCTTTATGATAGAGACTTTACGATGTTAAAAAATTAGTTGCAAATATTGTAACATTTGGACGAAATAAATGTCTCATCATGTACAACACAAAACCATGATTATACGCAGATTTTGTTGTTTTCCTTGCATCATTAATAATAGTACTAATAATAAGGAGTCGATCAAATTGTTCAAGCATTGACTCAAGACAATAGGCCACACATAGACTCTAAAATATGTTACCACAACGTTTTTTTTTAGCAATTTTCTTGTGGCCATATGATTATGCTGGCTGATTGGCCGAAGCAAAGAGGCAGGCTAAGTCAACGTGGGTGATCCGTCGGTGTTACTGTAGGCAGCGGCAAGGTGGAGTAGAGTCGTAGGTGGTGAGTAAGAGAAGATAGCCAAAATCGTCTCCCGTCCTCTTAGTCTTTGGGCTTTCGTGTTTTAGATCTAGGGTTTGGTCTTTTGTTCCTTTTATATAGGACACAAGATCGATGGCTCAACCGGTTCAAAGTGGTTCATACTGGTTTAATCACCAAACTAAATTTGTCTTTTAGAAAATTAGATTCGATTCAAACCGGTCGTACCAGTCGATCTCACCACAGCACACGTCTAGAACAACCGACGCGAAATTTCGTTTGTCCCCTTGCAAGTTTTCTCTCGTACGTCGTTTCTGACTTAAACGAACGGGTCTGGCGCGGTCCTGCACGGTCCTGCACCGCCTTCAGATTTCGATCGCAGGTGTCTCCCGATGGTCCATGGGGATCACGGACTCTCGGCATCCCAGATCCGTTGCGGTTAACGGCCGCCGTGCCGCACGAGTTACGCGTACGGTTTTCACCAGCCCAACGCCAACCAGAACTCCAGTTGTTGTTCCACGTACCACCCATGCAGGATGATTCTCGTCCGCCGTCTCTGTCATGTGAGTCTCCTTCCAGCAGCTGAGTTAGCGGTGGCACCTTAGAGAACATGGCTGTCGAACCGTGCCGAAGGAAAAAGTCCTCGCAGAGAATCCAAAACGCATCGAGAAAGACATTGCTTGTCGAAACCTTCGTCATTTCTTGAGAGCCATACTCCAACTACCAATCCAACCTGACTGCTTGGGTTGCCACGTACCCTCTTGCCTGAATTTTTCACCCGTCCATTACTGGAATGTTTCACTTCATATATGTGTGTGTCACCGCAAAAACATTGACAGAGTTGAATCCAATGCATTTTAGTTTGCTGAAAGATCCAATGCAAGTGACCTTTCGTTGGTAACTTTGCTGAAAGATCCAACGCATTTTAGTTTTTTTTTTTTTTTTTAATTTTTGTGTAGTACTTTAGGTATATATGTAGCCATTAAGTTTCTTACACGAGTGGGTTATCAACAATTTGGAATCTACTCATGATAAGAAATCAATTCCTTTCGGTTAGAATTTGATTTTATTGGAGGAATAAATTGTTGAATGAATTGTTTGATTTAATGGTTGAGTATTATTATTGTCTTATAAGTTGAAGGCAGTGATTAAAAGAGGCTATCAAAAATTGACTTCTCCCACGTATAAATGACTCTAGCATTAGACTATCAAAAATTGAGAGTTTGTTGAATCTTCTCTAGCATTTTCTTAGTTCCTTCGGATAATTGTGTAATTAATCTTAAAAGAATACTATGTTGTTTTCAAGCATACTCTAGATAGAATATTAACTTTAATAAATTCTCTCTCATTAGGATTGGAATACCTGAAAATTTAACTGAAAGGTACAATACTATGTTGGGAAGTGCTAAAACTTGTCTTCCAATTACATATCTTGGCCTTCCTCTGCATCTTACAGTGATTGAGAAGTAGTTATAGATAAAATAATAGGTAAATTAGAATCATGGAAATCTAAATTCTTTTCCCTTGGGAGAAGACTTATTTCCTTAACTTAGTGTTATCGGTTATCCCGACCTACTATTTATTAGTCATACATCTTCGTGTCAAGGTCAAAAAAGAAATTGACAGAATTTGTAGG
The DNA here is from genome assembly GCA_024699735.1 of Posidonia australis. Taxonomy (NCBI): domain Eukaryota; kingdom Viridiplantae; phylum Streptophyta; class Magnoliopsida; order Alismatales; family Posidoniaceae; genus Posidonia; species Posidonia australis. The sequence goes on from JAMKQA010012894.1 coordinate 4,326, forward strand.
AGATTTCTATGACATTCTAACCCATGTAATAATAAGGGTATCTCTCTTGTTAGATGGCAAAAAATATGTTGGCATAAACATCAAGATGGTTTTGGAATTATTAATATAAGGAACTTAGATCTTGTTCTTAAGTATAAGTTACTCCGGCAGGTCCATGAAAATAGTCTCAAATGGCCCACTTTTATTATGAGTAGGTATTTTTCTCATTATATTTTGGTGCCTTGTTGAATGTTATTTCTAACAATTCCTCTCTTCTTTGGGAGGAGTTAAAGTCCCATTTCTCTATAATAAATGCATTTTAGCAAGTTCTCAGTCAATAATGGTAGGAAAATCCTACTCCGGACTAATAAATAGATTGTAGATACCCCTTTGAAGTTTATTTTTCCTGAGTTATATTCCCTAGCTAAAAATAAAAAATGTCCTCTAAGAAAAAAGCTTTTGATGTACCTTGAAAAAGGCCAGGATGTTTTTCACAATAGCATGTTCCTTTCTTCTATGCGTCCCATTCCAAATTTTAATCCACTATATGACATTTTAAATTCCATTCAGTTATCTAATGATGATGGCTCTATTTGGTGGATTCTTACATCTAATATGAGCTTCACATTCAAAAGTTGCTATAACATTATTAATGATGGAGTACTTAGGTCACTATATACGAATTCCATTTGGAAAAGTGTTATTCCTTTGAAAGTCAAAATTTTTGTTTGGTTAGTATGTCATAATAAAATTTTATCTATAGTTAATCTAAGTAAGAATGGTTGGACTAAACCAGTGCACCATAACACATGTAGTTATGACTCAAAGTCAACTTCACATATCTTCTCTCAATACTTTGCTTCTAAAGGCATCTAGGATTTTTTATTACCTATTGTAAATGAGTAATTGTGTAATATCAATGTGTCCGAGATTTTTTCATTATATCATGCTCTTAAGTTTAATATTCCTATGAAGGGATGGAACACATTTGTCTTAGCAACTATTTGGCCTTTATGGTTAAGTAGAAATGCAGTTATTTTTTGAAATTAGAGTAGGAATATTAATTCAATATTTCACCACTTATTGTTTCTAACATCTTGTTGGACAAATAGCTTGGCTACCAAATAGGAATCTTCTCTTGCATATGTGTCAAACTGTAACACAACTCAAGCAAGATTGGGATCATGCTTACTAAGTGTTGGACAACTCTCTCAATACTAACCCTGCTAGTGGAATCGCGGCTATAGAAGACTCAGTTATTGCTACAATGGATCCAATTTCTCTTGATCTAGCAATAAAGTCTGTTGAAATATGTTTGGGTGTTTAATTACTTTTGATAAACTTTTCTATTAAAAACTTAGTTCCATTCTGGCCTATCTGGTATGTAATATATCTTTTTTGGCCTCCTCTTCTTATGGAGGAAAGACATTTATTTATTGTATATTTAATGGTGATACTCATAGTCAAGTACATAGTTATATAATATGTTATCGTTTTCAAAAAGTTGAGTTTTATTATTGAGTCCATGTAAACTAAATCAATGAGGCCTATGTTAGATATGATGGGAAATCAAATATTAGATAAAATACATTTATTAATCTAAAATCTCAAGATATGAGAAAGACTAAAAATTAGAGTGAATATTTGTACAAATGATTGGAAGATCACTTATTCCTTTGTATGCTCATGTTTTACGTCCCATATTGCCTAGAAAATGTGTATTGTAAGGTTTATAATCTTGTAGCTTTAAAATAAGTGTTCACAAGAGCACGAGAGTAGAATAGATGACCACACATGTGTCTTGTAAGGTCTATAATCTTGTAGCTTTAAAATTAGTGTTCACAAGAGCATGAGAATAGAATAAATGACCACACATGCACAAGTGTGCATGGACTTGGGTTTGGACGTTGGATTTTGGAGAATGTCTTGAGCTTCTTTTTACAGTAATTTATTTTAACCATAATTAATTGATACTCTTAATACAAGGATGATATGTAGTTAGAGATACAGGTAATTTTTCATTCTCTCTCTCGTCTCTTCCCTCTATGTTCTGGTTCATTTGAAATATCGAGCAACTGGTGTGTTGATTAATGTTTGTTGGTGAACTCTGGTATGTTTTTGCCTAGTCGATGTTATTTTAACATGAGAGAAAAGTCTATTAAACCCATTGTACTAGTGTGTGGGGGTGTTGTTTTTTCTAAGGGAATTTAGAAGAGCAACTCAATCTGATAAGTTTTTAATCTTCTTGTTTTTTTTTTTTGATTGTTTTATTCTACACATACATTTGTTGATATAGAATACTTGAGATATTGGTACGCACATCTCATTGATATATTAATGTGGATTTTAATCATTGCAATGATGCATGATATATTCTAAATATTCCCTAACATAGATTGGGTCGAGTCCTCCATTTGACAATAACTTGGGAAGAATTGATGAATCAAATGTTCTAAACAGATGCTCTGTTCTGTTCTAAATGGGTCTCCTTTGACATGTAATGGGTCCGTGCGCTAGAAATCAGAATGGGCCAAGTGGCCCAAGAGGCTACTCGATGGAAATGGAAATGGAAATGGAAAATTGCAATCTGGATAGGTAGTACTTGAAATAACCGTATATAAGCTGGATTGCCAATTTGCCATAGAATGTCGCATAGAAAAAGAAAGAAAAAAACCTTATTTCCCAAGCTTCTTAAGGAAGGTCATAATCTGATTTTGTAAGAAAGCCCCTGTTTAACAAGAAGATCGTGAAATCTGAACTTACAAGAAGTGTTTCCAAACATGAGCAACGAGCAGCGAGCAGCCAAGCCGGTGATTACTGATAAGTTCGAATAAAAAGAGTGGAGTGTCAACCGTTACACAAAAAGCAATAAAGCTTGAAAAGTGAATGATTTGGAAGGCATGCATATCAACTATAGGTTGGAAATACTTTCTTTATCCAAAAGAAATCCCAAATTCCGCTCAAGCCTTTGTCCAACTTTAGAAATTCTTCCAGACAAGACATCAAATTCTTCAGACCTCTGTTTCTTTTCCATTCTTTTTAATTCCATCCTAGTGAAAAACAATAAAGTTTTGTTAGTCTATGCAACAATAAGCTGCTTTTTTCTTCTTCATTTTTTTTTTATCAGGTTCGACCTTCAACATGTAAGCAAAAGCTAGATTTCCACATAATCCACGAGGAATCAGATTTTGTACAGTTTATTTGGATGAACTTTCTTGCTGATTTTCGGAATTGATCCGTAAAGAATCTGTATTCTCTAAAAATCTACTCAGTAATAACAATAAAGCATCCTCTTGCAAACTGCATGCAATTCAAATAGTATATAATTATATATCACAGAAAGAAAAAGTGTACCAGGGTGTACCAGTACCATCACATTAAAGCATTTGTCATGCACTAAGTTACTTATTCAAAAAGCCTCTGTAACAATCCACATTGGAATTTCTGACCATCTTCCATTCAGAGGATTAAAGCGTGCTAAGGATCCCAAGAAATACTCTTAGATTTCATTTTATATATTCAGTAATACAGTAAAAGAAAAAGGGAAAAATCTCTCTGGAAATTATTTATTATTAATACAACAGTGGAATCTTATTGAGCTCAGGTGCTAACAAAACGATACAAGGACATAACCACTTTCTCTTTTTCAGAGAACTGAGGGAAGATCACCCCAATGCTTGTGTGTGGTCTCTTGCCTTGGGCTTTGTAAAATAGAAAAGGAAAATGAAACCTGAATTTCTTGTTCATGAGACCAATAGAAAATATCGCAGCACAGACAGCAAACAGATTGATGGAGGAGGCATCTGATTAGGCTCTTCTTAAGTCACATCAACCTAATGATGTCCTACGGAGAGTTTGACTATGCCTTTCTTGGATGTGAAGAAGTAGGAAAATGGCTTTTGGAAAAAAGACCCGGTCTTGTTCTGGATTTACACCAGGATAATGCCTTCTTTTCTTTCTTCTTTGGCCTTTGGTACGAGGGATGCTTTCATTTAAACTATGTTGCTTCTTTGTCCCAGCATCCAAAGTTTGTCTTTAAGTCATCAAACGCCAGGAATAAAGTGTTCAAAAAAGTAAAAAGGGAAAACTAGGATCTTAAAGCCCAAGCTTCTTCTAGCTTTAAGCTTCTCTTCTCCCACTGTCACCACCACCCAAGCTTCTTTAAGTTAGTTCAGTTTCAACAAGAATTACGTGTGTGCAACCTGGCCCTAATTAGTAACTGGTTGCTGCTAGGAAACAAATTCCCCCAAGTAATAGAGAAGAAAAGCAAGAATATAACATGGTCTTGTATTGTTCTATTTATAGTTTATCAAGTAAAACATGATTATATCCAACAAGTGCTCATGCCTTATTACTTGGATGTATTGAAAGAGAATAAAAAATGCTTTGGATGAGAAAATCTCAATTCGGCCTTTCAAGACTTAACCTCAACCGAATCTTTTAGTAGTAGGACACAAGCATACTAAATTCTAGGTGATTATAATGTGCCGCCTATTAGTCAAGATGGAAATGTCATATGGTACAACAAGATTTCAGGCAAATACATAAAATACTTCTGCCTAAAGATGTTGCAGCTGATGCTTCTTCATGATCTCAATTTATCATTTATGAACTCTAGAGCACCAAATCAACTGTTTCATTCCCTTAATTGTGTTCATATATTTTTCGAAGTTACTTCAACATTAACATCATAAGATTCAATTCAAATGAAAAATCAACAGATTACACTGGTACCAAGTAGCAGGAGGCCGAATCCACTCCTCCATCACGGCCCATCACTTGTACGGTTGGATTCCCTTCTAATCAAGCCAGTGTGATTCCGAACCTGAGGAAAATGAAGATCAACGGATTGGACACATCCGATCATGACGCTCCAGTAGCACGGCAGATCGTGCGATCGACACAGATTTCGAAAGATCCGAACCGTCAGATCGATGTGCCTTCCCCTGTCAGATGGGTTGTTGTTCCGACGGTCACGTTCACGACATGCCATTACCTGATGGATTACGTTGCACTCGTTGAGCTATATCTCCACTGGCTATGCTTCTGCTTCTATTTGTTTCGTACTTGCTCTACTCATCACTGTAATTTGTATTCTTGAGTAGAAATTTGCCATTTCAAATCTGCTTACATTCAAAATAATTACCGTGTATACGCGACCTCTTATGTGTTTGTTACACAAGGTTTTACTGACAAATGTGTTCTGTTTTTTATCAACAGATATGATTCACAGTCCCAGGGTTCCGACCCCCGTTGCCACTCCCAACGTCGCCCTCCCCCTTCCGGCCGCCATCGCCCCTCCTCCCCAGTCGACGCGGCGCCTTCCGCATCCCTGTTGGTCGGTGGCCCTGATCGACTCCTACTCGGAGAAGTGGTACTCTCTCCGCCACGGGATCCTCAAGGCGTCCCACTGGGAAGATGTCTCCAAGCCGTCCACCACCACTGCCAGAACCTCCCCTGGAACAGCCCCAAAACCGCGGTGCAGTGCCGCCACAAGGTCGAGAAGCTCAGCATAAGGTTGTGGATCGGGAGCGTCTTGTTCCCGGACAGAGAAACCTCTTGTTCCAGCCACAGGTCTCTGGCTGCTGGCCGACTCGGAGGACTGCAGGGGGTGATTCGCCACTCGTCGACGGTGATGGGCAGCGCTCATCTCGCTGGGGAGGATTTCGGTAAGGCATCCTACTTCAGGAACCTGCAGGTTGTGGATCGGGAGCGTCTGCGCTGAGAAACCGGGAGCCGTGGCATCAGCAGCAACAGCAGCACCTCCTCCTCCTCCGATCTCGTCCCTTGTGGGGGATGGGGGAGGAACGTCTTGTTCCAGCCACCGGTCAGAGGAATGTTTTGTTCCAACCACCGGTCTTCGACTGCTAGCCGACTCGGAGGACTGCAGGGGGTGGATCGCCACACGTCGACGGAGATGGGCAACGGTCATCTCGCCGGGGAGGGTTTCGGTAAGGCGTCCTACCTCAGACACCTACAGGTTGTGGATCAGGAGCATCTGCCCTGAGAAACTGGGAGCGGCGACATCAGCAGCAACAGCAGCGCCTCCTCCTCCTCCGATCTCGTCCCTTGAGGGGGTTGGGGGAGGGACGTCTCGTTCCAGCCTCCGGACAGAGGAACGTCTCGTTCCAACCTCTGAACAGAGGAACGTCTTGTTCCAGCCACTGGTCTCCGGCTGCTGGCAGACACGGAGGACTGTAGGGGGTGGATCGCCACACGTCGACGGAGATGGGCAGCGGTCATCTTGCTGGGGAGGGTTTCGATAAGGCGTCCTACTTCAAGAACCTGTAGGTTGTGGATCGGGACAACAGTTTAGTTCCAACCACCGGACTTCGACTGCTGGCTGACCATCCTGGTTGCTATGTCGTCAAAGGTAATGGAGCAAATTTCATCTCCTCCTTGCCTTCGCAGACCTGGTTACCTCTGTCGACGGAGAAAGAGAAGGCAGGTACGCGGCAAGGGGTAGCATCTTCCCTCCCCCACTCGAGGCTGAACTAGACCTCTCTCTGGTTCTTTGCTCTGCCCTGCTTCATCCTTTTACTTCGACGATTTGTCGAATGGTTTGCGTCTTATTCGGTGCAAGACGGGTAGATTTCTAACTTTGCATGTTTTAGTTGATTTTGCCCCTCTTCCTTCTCTGTTGGGCGTAATAGGCCCTGTTGCTATTTTTGATTCAAGTTATCCTCTAGGTAACCTGGAAAGAAAGGAACAGCAGGATTTTCCGTAATAATTTCAAGCCTTCTTATGTTATTATTTCTGATATAATTGGACTGATGGGGCACTGGTTAGATTCTCTTCTACTAGGTTTTGAAAAGGAGGATTTGAGGAACACATTAGCCTCTATGAAGGCTGCCTCTCCGATGCTCCTCCCACCTCTAATGACTCCACTATTCCTACTGCTGCTGCTGTTGCTGCTGAAGCTATGGAGCAGTAACTTGTCTTTTGCTTTTAAATTTTGAAAACATTATTGTCAGCTTCTAGCTGTCTGTATTACTGGCAGGAACATTGCCTATGTATTTTTGTGATTGTCTGGACCCTTGATTCCCTTGGATTTTTGTCCTTGGGATTAAAAATCTAATAATACTTACCATTGCCAAAAAAAAAATGATCTTAGCTACAATCCATAGACTCCAATGTCGTCACAAAAACTATGAACATGTTATATTTAAATAACAAAAAAATATATATATTATAATATGAAATTACGAAGTCACGGGTATATCTCGGAAATCATGAGTTTCCGGCGAGTCAGAGCCATTAGATGCGTGGGTGTGTGACTGGTTCGATTTATATTAATAGAGCTTGTTGACTCATACATGCAAATAAATATCTAAAATCTCCACCACTTATCCCCTCACATATGTTTTCCAAAGAACAAATTTCCACCCCGCCACGCACAGCATCTATAGGGATGCCGATTCAAAACATGGTTTTCCAAGAGAGTGCATTAGACCTATCAAATGGATCGTGTTGTGTATAAACGTGTATACTATACATATATGTTAAATCTAAACACGACCCATTTAATTATCGTGTACCTAATACTGAACTCAAACACGAATTGTCTGTTAGCGTGTATACACGACATGACCCGTTACGTACACGTTTAAGTGAATTGTGTCGTTTTGATACGATAACGATCCGATTGACACGAGTACACGTTTATTACATGGTTACACATTTAATACAAGATTACACGTTTAGTATATGTTTAACATTTACACGTTTTATACACGTAGAAAAATCAAAGATAAATCAATAAATCATGAAACCAATCATTCAACAATATTTCACAAGTTCCATTATTCCATATGCTAATATCATAAGTCTACAACATATCATAGACATTCAATATTCAAAATAATGAAAGTTATAATCTATATACATGATTAGGTAACGTGTACTTATCGTGTACTTATCAGGTTTTCTACCTTAGACACGAAAATGACCCGTTTAATAATCGTGTCTACCGGATAGATACAATAAGTACACGAGACATGATAAGAGTAAACCCAAATACGATTATATTGTGTCGTGTTCGTGTCAAAAATTGACAAGTCTAGAGAGCACCAATCCTCAAGGATCCAATCCTGAGACCCACCCAAGGTTGTAAGTTGTAACTCATCGTAGCCCCAGAAGGGACAAAACCAACTTCAATAAGATTAACAAAGAGTCCAAGCCCCACGACCACATGGCACCATATAATCCAAGACGAAGTAGACCCAAACCATCCATACCAACTATGGCTTTAGGCTATCTGTAGGTCGGGTTTTTTTTTCAATTCTTGACCTATAACATAATCCAAGTTGTTTAACGAAAATTGATTGGATCGAACTAATAGATTAAAACGAGTGAAATGTTCGTATAAAAAAATTATACGCAAAAATTCAAAAATTTTATATAATATAAAAGATAAATTTCATTATTTTTATCTAAAAAAATTTCCTAACACCTTTCAAACTTATTCATTTAATAAATTTAAGAATTTATAAGTTTTTAAATAATAATAAATCAACATGTAATCAAATAAGATATGAAATATATAAACATTATCTATGACCTGATCTTTTAATATTTTAGATTAATAGATCAAGATCTAATGTATTCTAAATGATTCAAATTTATCAACCTAAATTCTAAATTAACGGATTAAGTTAAACAGAATTGACCTAACCAATTGATGGTCTTAACGGATTGAGATGCTCCGTGGAGTCCTAACTCATACTTTCAATTAAGAGTTAATGTGACACTCGAAGATTTAATCATGTATTACTATTTAATTAAAAAAAAAGAAGGAAAAAAGAAGATAAGGTTAAATAATTTATGATATTTCCACATAGTATAACTTTTACCAAATATAGCTTTTGATTCTATCAAATTCGTACGACATACGAAATGAGAGCTCGGATAGTATAGTGTTGACTGTATTTTCTCATTTCCAAACGATTCCGACAATAAAACAAGAATATCACTACCAAACAAGAGGCGAAACAGTGGCAAAGGAGAAGGGGAGGTGTTTCCAAGCTTATTACTTGACGATGTGACGTGGACATCTCCAAACGCCGTTAGATCAACACCCCTCGTGTATAAATAACCCTTCCCATTCCCAGTGGTGTCTCCCCACATTGCACAGAAAAATCAAATTTCCTGTCTCCACCGAGACGAAGGGCCATAGAAAACAACAACGACAACAACACGTAAGTCGTAATCACTGCTCGAGTGGGAATTCCGGAAATCCAAACGCTCCCGGGGATTTCGACTTCCGTCCGGGGCGGGTGGGAGAGATTCCTATAAATAGTGAGAGGGTGTGTCTTTCTCTGCGCTCCAACCCGCGAACAAACACACACCCTTCCCACTTCGGGAGTGGGAGCTGGAGCCGTGGAAGAGTGAGGGTTTTTTTTTTCCTCCTCTCTTCACTCTCTGGTGTTCTTCCACTCCGATTCCCGTCGCGGCTGGAGCTAAGGTCAAGATCGGAGGTATGGAACGGTTGCTTCCCGAAATCGCGATTGTTTTTTTCTTGTGTTTTCTCCTTCTCTTCTGCAACTTGTTGCGTCGATTTCTTGTTCTCTAGGTCTTGTGTGTTTGTTTGTTTGTCTGTCTTGCACATTTGGAGGTTTTGGTTGGGAGATCTGGTTGGAACAGTTGGGACCTGGATTTTGCAGCAATGGTGGTGTGGAAGAGTGAGGGATTGGAAGAATGTAGATGGAGCAGTAGAATTGCTGCTGTTTCTGGACTGAACCTTTTTTTTTATTGTATATAATTTGCTTGTAGGATTTATTTTTATTTTTATTTTAGGTTGATGGCTACAGTGTAGAAGTGTTCGTGGAATCATGTTTTTCTTCTCCTCTGGTCTTGGCCTCTTGGGTTGATGGGTTTGGTGGGATGTTGCACTGCTGGTTTTCTGACGAAAGGCTCTGTTCCTGTCTACTCTGCTAGGACACTTGAATTAATGTGAGAGACACAGAGAGAGAGAGAGAGAGAGAGAGAGAGAGAGGGGTATTGGGATTCCCCCAAGAAGGGTGAGGGGTGAGGGGTGGTTCTGCGCTCCTGTTGTCTCCAATTGATCCGGGAGCACTATTGTCTGGGCTTGCTTATCGGTAAACTTCTCTCTGCCGAATTTCTTTTCGTTGATGTCTTTCTTTTTCTTTTAGGTTATGTTCTATATTAGAAAAAGAGTTTTCTTTGAGTTGTCACCGTACGACGAGCAAATCTAAGAATGACGACAATAATGTGACACCACTTCCTCTTACAGGTGAGTATCTTCTTTCTGGAACTACACTATTGCCAGTGGGACGTAAGTGTAGGATTTACGCAGCACGATGCCAAGTTTAAGGCTTATAGCCATCACATATTCTTGCTCAGCAACACTAAATGCCAAACTAAGTTAATTTCTGTTTTTATTAGTGTTGATGAACACCAAGCTTAACCTGATCATATGGTTTAGTTGGTTTTTGATTGCCACATTGTTTGTTACGTTGCTCAGATATGGAATACGCCCTACCTTTTGTATGTCCACACGCACGGATTTGATGTGTGCTGGCAGACTGCATTCGATATCTCCCCTAAAAAGTTAATATGTCAGCTCATTATTGGTGGTATAGTTTTGACGGCATCCAAGAGAAAGAATGAAGTTTTTTTGTTGTTGTTAGTTTTGAATTCGGGTGGTGTTTAATGTGTGTTGGCCCTGATCATCAGTTACCCTTTTCTTTATCAGAAGTGTGGTCTTTAAGGGAACTAAGGTGGAGGGAGGATGTTGCAATGCATAGCTTGCTCGAAGCAGCAGTTGAAGGATAATGATGAAGCTAGTGCGGCCCATGGAACCTCGACCACCAAAGACGCCGCCAAGAGCTTAACCTCTCAGGTATCATCATCATAAGGCTAGTCATCACTTATCACCATAATACTACAGTCGTCGGATTTCATTTGGCTTTGCCTTGCCTCCATTGACAGATGTACATAGTGAATAAAGAAAGAATGGACCTACTTTCTAGTAAGGCCATAATCATTAAATTAATCTATGGTCCTTTTGTCATTATAGCTAATTGGGTGGAGAGAGAGTCATTTTTTTATTTTAATCTTTGCATGATGACCCAAATGGGCATTTCCATCTGTGCAAAACTGCACGGGGTATGTTGCCAACACCCTGTCGGACCTCACTGTCTGGCCTTGATGGATTTTTTTGTACTAGTTGTGTACCACCACGTCGTTTCCGGTCTAAAGAGATTAATTGGTGAGGGGATCAAGGGAACATGCATGAGTTTTCCTTTACTATGCTTATAAATATATGTAGGCTGTAGGTGTGGAAATCTGCACACAACAAACGGTACAATCCTTAATACGCTAGCACCTCTTTTTCACTACATTCCTGTTGATTTTCTGTATGGAATTCTGTAGATAAAGGACATGGTGTTAAAGTTCTCCGGTGTGTACCGGCAGTGCAAGCCTGGTGGTGGCCCATCTTCTTCCAGCTCGTGCAGGAAAAGCCAACATCACCGTGCCTACTACTCTTACGACGACATGGCTAGAAGACTAGTTGGTGGTGGCAGTTTTCACCGTAGCTACGACCCTTATCGTATCAGCAGAGGTGGGAGCTCAAGCTCGACTCCTGCTTGGGGCTTCACCCAGATCGGTACGCAGGCAGAGGTGTGGATACCTGGTGTGGGAATCCCTGGAGTGGAGACGTTTGAGGGTGGACCGGTGGTGGTGGAGGATGACGAAGAACCAAAGGAGTGGATGGCTCAGGTGGAGCCTGGCGTCCACATTACCTTTGTTGCTCTCCCTCAGGGTGGCAACGACCTCAAGCGCATTCGTTTCTGGTATACATCTCTCTCTCGCACACGCGCGTGCAGTAGCTTGCTGTTTTTTTTTTCCCAGGGGAGAAGAATGCACCGGGAAATGTGAACTTCATGTAGATCAATCAGTTTTTTGGCTTCTTCTTTGTTCGTTCTAGCCTTAATTGTGAAGTAACAGGTCTATTTACCAGCATCCATATTGATAAGCATTGGTGGTTGTGCAGTAGAGAGATGTTCAACAAGTTGCAGGCCCAGAGGTGGTGGGGAGAGAACTACGACAGGATCATGGAGCTTTACAATGTTCAGAGATTTAATCGCCAGGCTCTAACGACTCCTCCAAGGTCGGAGGACGAGGTAATTTTCAATATACAAACAAAATTGATGACATGCAAGTTTAACGGTAGATAATGACGCATTCATATTCTCAAGTTAGTTGTGGAATTTAGTCTTAACAAAACGAGCAAGTTGTCATGTTAGTTAAAAAGGGTTTATCTTGAATTTTGGACAAATTAACCTTTTTTGGCAAATGTTGGTACTTCTACGTATCAAAATATTCAAAACTAGAAGAGGTTTATACTTACTGGCCTAGGAGACCTAGCTCATTCCTTTGAAAGAAGACAAGAGAGCTAATTCTTTGAATAGTTCTACGTCAGTGAGAGTATTCCAAGGTCATGGATACATCACAGATTTGGTCTCCCGGTTCATCCAACGCCACACCTTCCCCTACCCCCGGCGCCCAATTCCACACCAGACAAGCCCTGCTGTTTTCACATGAAATACGACACAGACATTGCGGAGATTAGGCCAGGTAGAAACATATAAAGCTAGGTTGCTAGTGTTGGCATCTGCTCTTTCTCAACGCGAGGGTTGGAGGGTGCTCTGTGATACGGTGGTCAGCACATCTACAGTTCGGTCTTGGTCTACAAAAAGAAACGGTCGCTTTGATATGTAAAAGACATGAAGATGGCTTTCGACTAATATTTTATGGCACCGTGAAATGCAGAGGGAATCGTCCTATTCACGGGTAGGGTCGACAAAGGAAAGCCCAGTCACCCCGTCACTTGGAAAAGAGAGATCTCCCTGCAACAACAGCAGCAGCAGCAGGGCTCCCACAGCCACTAGCAGCAACGGTGCCGCGGAGAGGAATGCGTTCTTTCCGGTCACAGCACCTGCGCCAGACCCCACCGAACACTTCTTCCCGCAGTACCAGAACCACCACAACTACTCGAGCACTGCTGGTGGTTTTGGCAAAGGTGAGGCTTCCTCGATTGACGCGTCGAGGACGACAACGTCTTCGAGAGACGAGGCGGCGTCATTGTCACTCAGCAATGCTAGTGATGCAGAGATGACGGAATGGGTGGCACAGGACGAGCCTGGGGTCTATATCACTATTCGGCTACTTGTTGATGGAACAAGAGAGCTCCGGCGTGTTAGATTCAGGTAATAGTACTATTGAAGTTTGAAAACTTTTGTCGGTTCCATGTCGAGATGGTAAATATTTTCATGGGCTATATAGCTGATGTTACGTGTTTTGTTTGCAATATGAAGCCGAGAGCGGTTCGGGGAGGTGCATGCAAAGCTTTGGTGGGAAGAGAACAGGGAGAGAATTCATGCACAATACCTATAATTGACAAGAGTGGTTCGTCGCCCAACAACAATCTGTGGTTGTCGCTGTTGGTTTTGAGAACCATCGGCTGGCCCTTACGTTTAGTGATACGTCATTTAATTACAGGGAAATTAAGGTTGTGATTAGAGAGATTAGGTGATTTGTTATGTCATCAGCCATTCCACGCAATTCCATCAGCAGATGCCAGAAGTCTATGTGCACTATTGGTAACTCTATATGTAAACATGGGATTGGTTTCATGAAGTCCAGATACAATTTCTTAACGGATTTCTAGAAGCCGTATCCTATAAATTCAGTCATCTTTCCCACGCTTCGAAGAAGGCTCAAAACATACAAGAAGAAAAAATAATATAAGTAGCGTAGTAAGTACATTACGTATCTCGTGATATGAAATGGTGCAATCATATCAAAACTGGGATCTACACAGCAAAGAAACCTGACCATTGATAAGTGAGTTCCACACGTCGTACTGTTGGCACTCTTTCAGATCGATCCACCATCGTCTCAAAAAAAAAGAAAAAGAACAAACAAAACCTGATCAACGCTAAAAGAAAACAGATATTGTCGCATGTATCATTTACAAACCACCAAATTACACAGAGCGCACTAAAACCCAACTTCCGTTTGCAAGTTATAGGTTGACAGAATGAGCATGGAAACACACGACTGCATGAAAACAAAGCAAACCATTTATTCAGTGTATTTATTTATACATGGAACAGAGGTATCAGACTTCTCAAGGTGAAGGACGGAGACTGCAGATTTGAATCAGCCATTAACCTTCCTCGTGTAACCACGGACTGGAGGAACTTCATAAGATCGGCCTAGCATATTGGACTGGCGATGCCAGCCCCCAGCTTTCAATGAAGGCGGAGGTGGCTGCCTCACTGCATGATGACCAGGGCTTAGAGTCATTCGTGAAAGCTTCTCTGTTGCATCTGCCACTCCGCGTGGATTCCGTCCCAAATAAACACGTCCAACTAAACAAAGGAAGAAAAAGATCAAAAAGAAATACCATTGACTGAAGCAATACATACTCGAATGGGCTTAAGAAAAGGAATGATAATTGATATCATGCGTCCATTGGTAAAGATACCTGGACTATTTCTTGCAGGTGGTCTACAACGGACTGGCTTTGTGTAGCTCTTTGCAGATTTTTCGTTTTTCTCAGGGACAGGGAGCTGCTCCTGTTTATATAAATAGAGTAAGGAACCGAATAGCCCGTAGGTATATGCTAATCAATTCTTTATCAAATTTATCTTTTACCTGATGATAATCATTTTCCAGTTTGCGTTGCACACCTGTCAAGAAAAAAAAACAATTCGTGATAAAACCCACGTAACAAATGCTGGTAGTGGATGCTATAATTCTGACTTCACAAAGGAAACAAAAGCTGCAAGAATTTGCAGACATTTGCCGCTGCTTTCTATTTATAAAGCACCAATAATGATTTTATTGATGGGTTTTATCACGAAGCAACTGTGTCATCACATCATTGATGGATTTTTTTTTGAGAAAGGAGCCACTAGTATAATCACCTGGACGTATGGAAGCATTGATCTTTGTTGAAGAGTTGCTTGCAGGCTTTGTATTTGACAGAGCCCCAGTAGAATATCTTCTGTAGTTCTTCTGCTCAAGAGCACCTTTAATTCCAACTAAACAACCAAAGATTACGTGTCACACAGGATCGATATGACAAACAGCACTGGAACAAAAAAACCATGCATAAAGAACAATATGACAACAAGCTCACCAGATGGAGGGGTTTTCGGCACTGCATGATTTCGTGTGCGAAGAGACGGTGGCACGTAAAAGCAAGACTGCCATGCAAAGAAAAGCAAAAATGCCTTTAAACTTGATACACAATTTATAATAGCTACGTATAAAAAAGAATTATAAAGAAAAAATCATCACCTTGAAAAACGGATGCTGAAGAGTCTCTGCTGCTGATGGTCTCTTGCTGGGGTCCCAAGAACAAAGTGACTGCAGTTTCATAATTTTATTACTAAGAACACCATAAAAGAGGTTCATGATCATAAGAAGAAAAGTAACAACAAGCAACAATCAGCTTACTGAAATAAGACGTATGGCATCTTCACTGGCTGAAGGTATCAAAGCAGAAAGATGAGCAGCAGCGAACTGCAGATAAAGGGAAAGCCACTATCTCAGTGTGAAAAATAATCATGAAGGATATCTCTATAACATTTCATTATTTATAACTCACATCAACTTCAAGAACAAAACATGGAACAAGTATAAATAGAGCCAATGTACTTGAAATAAATGAAAACAGTCCCTTCAAAACTATACACACTGAAAAGCACAAAAAAGAGAGAAGCAGTAGTATAGAGGCCTGACCTGTGGAAACTGGAAGTTGATTGTATTCGCCAATTGCAGCCCATCCGCCCAAGTATTCTGATCAGGGCTTCCAATGACACTACATATCTTGTAGATCTCATCAGCCTCACTGCATCAAAGAAAGCATGAATAAAAAGAGTGTCTATGTTCATAATTAGAATCACTGTTACGCAAGATTAAAAAGAGACTGGAATAAAATTCAGTGATCTGAAATAAAAAGGGCAAGAGCCAGCCCCATGAGAAGGAACCCACGCGAGAGTAGAGAGGACCATTGTATTCATTCTTTCTTATGATTGGACAGTAATTGTCGAACTTCATAGTAAACCACATAAGAAAGACCATCAAAGGAAAAAATCTATACACAAAGAAGACATGTATGCATACCTAGAGCCGGGAAAAAGAGGACGTAGAGTAAACAATTCAGCCATGATGGCCCCCATAGCCCACATATCTACATGCAAACCAAACCAGGTTATTAGCAATGGTCATTTCTTTCAAGCACAAGCTTAGCTCCAAATTTATTGTCAACTCACCAACAGCAGAATCATATACAGATGACTGGAGCAGAACTTCCGGTGCTCGATACCTATAACACCAGCATATTATTACTGACCAAAAAAACCAGAAAAGAAAAAATAGTCGAAGAACTCACCAGCGAGTAGAGACGTATTCAGTAAATGGTGGGTGAGAAGAAATTTCACGAGCAAGCCCAAAATCTGCTATCTTAATGATGTCTTTTGTAACCAACAGATTTTCTGAAAAACAAAATCTTATGTTAGTCATTTTCCCAAAAAAAACGATAAGAGGACTCCAATTGGTGATTAAAATCAAGATGTGGCCTAACCAGCAACCACCAAGAATAATTACATTAATTGGTAGAATAATTAGGAAACAGGCAATTCGTGCAGCAAAAGAAAAAAGAACGCAAAAAACACCAAGCATATAGATAATTACATAAGCATATATGATAATGTTTTAGAGCAATAAGCTGAAATTCTGGTAAAATGAATATTAATCATTAATGAATTTGCTAGCAAGTCCTTATTGTGGTACCATGCCACATACCATAAAAACCTCTGTCAGATACTAGCACTGTCTTTTCAAGGAGTAATGTATAATGTATGCATAAGGCACAAGCTTGTTGAATGCATAAAACAAATAATGCACTAAAAATCTGGCCAGGAAAACAACATATATTAACCTAATCAACTGAACAAAACTATACAGCAGTGGACTATCTATAAATTAGCTTTCATGTACTAACTGAGACATCCAGTCACCTGGTTTCATGTCACGATGAAAATAACCCTGCTGATGCATATATGCAAGACCCTGAAATATCTGGAAACACCAGTTTCGCACATCAGACTCCGATAACAGCTTGCTTCGATTTTTCATAAGCTGGTAAAGGTTATACTCCTGCAAGAAGAGGCATAACCAGCATTTAGCAAGGCATATTCTATTAGAAATAATCACATGCTTAAGCTCAAAGAAAGCATACCATGTACTCAAAGACAAAGTACAAGATGTCATTCTCTCTAATAACTTCCTTAAGCTTCACGATATTCGGATGGTTCATCCTTCGAAGAGACTGCACAGAGGTCCAGCATAATTAGATTATTCTAACAAGGAAATTAAGAAACAATGGGAAAATACCAGTTAATGATTAACTGACCTTTACTTCCCTGAGACTCATGCACTCCTCCCAAGAGTAATACTTTCTCTTCATTTTTTTAATTGCAACCTAAACCAACACAAAAATAAGAAAAGAAGCACACATTTAACATTGAAAAACAAATGACATGCTTCAACAATACATACGACTTCACCAGTCTGCTTATTTATTGCCCTCCATACACTTCCAAAAGTTCCATCACCAACTTCCTTGATTAGTTTGTACCTAGATCACATGGTAACTCAAATTAACCAATGCCAAGTTAGCAATACAACCCCTGAATAAGGTGAAGATATAGTTTACCTTTCCATTTTCTATCCAACGGTCACAATCTTGTTTTATTGAAGAATATTCGGAGAGTGAAGTATCTAATTTCACGGGAAACTTAGGCGTAAAGAAAAACTGATTACAGGTTCTATGCAAACCACTGACTGCAAATTGGATGTCCGAAACAGCTCAGATGTTTAGACTTCAATGCCTTATTGTATGACAAGCCCCCAGATTACTTCTTTAAAGACATTATTAGCATTGACAGTACATAATCTTACTGCTGCTTATGCCACCCATAAAGATTTCTAGGAAAGGCAAAAGGAGTAGTTCCTCTCAAAAAGACGTTCCTCTCAACACGATCGAGTTGTCAAATTCAAGAGAGCATTTTATCCAAACTGAGCAGCTTGCAGAAAAGGATGCCTCTCTCCTTAGATAAACTCTTCCAGCTAACCCTGTTTTTGTACAAAACAAAAACAAGGAAGACTAGATAAATGCTGGTGATTCCACATGGACGCAATACCCAACGGTTGATCTACAAGAAAAGAAAACCACAGAGTGACAGCAAATTTAACCCTGCAGAAAAAACTATAGTGAGAAACACATCTTCAACTTTCAAGTAGTTGTTAAAAATATACACTCACAATGAAAATGCATGTATAACATACCCCAGAAGATAACTCATAAATGTCAAGTTTCCTAGAGTTCAAACTGACATTGACCAACGGCTGTTGTGTTGGAAAGTTGCTGCAATGAAAAGGAACAGCAAATTATTTCACATGCATAACAGGGATGTGCATAAACAATAAGAAGCCGCTGCCTTACTCATAGAGGTGCATCAAATATCCAACAGCAGCTTCAGGAAGAAAGGGCATCACGTTTCCCACAATTGTCATAGAGATGTGGCAGGACACTAGGTGCAATTGACAAAGGAAACAATGAGGAAACCTCCATGAACAAGGAACCACCAATCGAGTACCTCCTGATTTGATAAGATGGACATCCCGAAGATACTTGACCAGAAATGAGCTTGCTCCATGACTCGAGTAGAGGAGTTAAGCCCACAAGAGAAAAATGTGACTGCAGTAGCAAAAGTAGAAGAAATTTCAGAACAGCACAATCAGTAGGAACCTGTCTCAAACACCAGATGCCCAATACATAAATGTCAGTCGGCATATCAGGACCATTGGTATAAATATTCCCAACAGATCAACCACAGTGCAAAGCAGCTAATAAAAAGACTTAAGGTTTCATAACACAAACAATGATTGGAAATTATTTGCTGTTCAATTCGGAGGTTATTTATGTACAGTGGAAAGACGTAAAACCATGAACTTGTAGTAGTAATACTGCACTTGCTTTGTAAAACCATATTTCTACATTTTTGTCATGGTTTTCCTATCCCATCAATCTTCGAATGCCAAAATTTCAGACAGCTCATCTATATTTTCAAATCCCACGTTTATAGAAATACTGAGCTCCAATTAATGATTACTACAAAGAACACAACATTAATAAGCAGAGAAGGAATGCACGAATGACAAAACACAGATAAATCCCATCAATCAATTTTCATAAAAACACAGTCAGCACAGATCACATAACACTGACAAGCATGACAAATTGTTGTATCAACTGCTTAGCACAACGACAGAAACTGCAAAATCAACAATCGCATGACTTCAATTATCAGATCGATCAAACAGAGCAAAAAAAAAACTCTCTTGATTGTATAAAAACTAAACTACTCCACAATCCACACCTTGAACAAAAATACAATTCCAAAATTGAAAATCTCAATAATCTAACAGCAAGCGAACTCCAACAGAAAATAACAACACAACAAATCAAAGCACCAAATCCACAAACTGAATCCCCCCAAATTCGCCCGGCCAAACGAACAAACCCAAAGTCCAGAATCACCGACACCAATCCACCACTGCAATCAACAAAGCAAACATCGACATGTATCCACAAAGAAAAAAACCCCAAAATCACCCCCTCCCCCGGAAACCCTAGTCTAACAAGATTCCACCGCCACGGCTCGATATCCGCCAATCAACCCCCCCAAATCCCCATCACAAGCCAATCACCACCACCAGATCCAAAACCCCTAAAAAAGACCACCCCGATCCAAGAAATTCCCCACCTCCAGTCATCAAAGGAATCCACATAAAAGCCGACACCAACAAGCAAAGAAACAAATCCAATCTAATCGAAAAAAAATTCCACGGATTTCCTAAGGGAAGGAAAGGGATCGAGGATCCCAATCGCGCTCACCTCTTCGTGCATAACCTCTTCTCCCTCGCCTCTTTCGCGGGCTAAGGGTCAAGACACCTCTAGGTCTTGGCTCAGCGGCCACGGCCATCTATTTATAGCCCGAGAAACTGCAAGTTATCTATTTTTTTTCCTAGAATATCTATCCGCCGTTGGATTAGAGATGTGCGGGTGGGATCGGTCCAGTCTGGCTTGCCGAGCTGGATTTATGGGGTGGGGAGATGATATTCTTTGAGTCTGACTGTTTTTAAACATCAAATAATATTTTATTTATTTATTTAAATCAAGAATTTATAAATCAAATAGATATGACCTTTTTTTACAGTTTTTAGATATAACACATAAAGCAAGATTTATCTTTGAACTTGAGAAAAAAAAATTAATGAAGTGGATTTATGGGGTGGGGATATACAAAAATAAATAAATAAAATTACTAAACAGGATTTTTTTTATTATAAAAAAACTCATATATATTTAAAAAAAAATAAAAACAACCAAACCAGCAACCTACAGTTGTCCGCCGAGGAATGTAAGGTAAGAGGTTAAGGTTGGCCTAATGGCACAAGTTCGAGTGGGTGGACACGTGGCGGGTCTTGCGGAGCAGAGGGCGGAGTTGTGGATATGATCTCTGGAAATCAGTTACATCTGGCGGTAGTGGGATCCTTTTCTTTGGGTGGTGTTTTTGCATGTATGTCCCTTGTGTGTGAGCATTTTTAGTGTGGACGAGTTTTATCTCGAATCATCTGTTTTCTACCAGCATTACCAAATGTTAGGCGTTAAAGATTGTGCTTGGTTTAGATTCTCATGTATTATAACATGTGGTCAAAAAATTCACATAGCTTACTTTTTGAATTCTATCAAATTTATATGGTAAAAGCAGTGTCATCTTCTCATTTTGTCTAAATTTCGATTATAAAATGATTCATGCCATAATCTAAACCAAACACAACTTAAGTAGCAGAGGTTCCAATGTCTAGTTAAAAGCATATTAAAAACGAGAATTGTATGGTTAAGAATATCAAAATCATGTTTATTCAAGTTCCATAGAAAGAAATCTCAAATAACCTGGTCCACATTAAAAGCGAGAATTGTATAGTTAAGAATATTGAAATCATGTTTATTCGAGTTCCGTTAAATGAAATCTCAAATAACCGAGTCCACCTTCCAAACTTATTGGATTGGCCAAGCGCTAGCTAGCAGTATCATCCTCAACATAAATCTCACCTCACAATCCATTTGACATCACAGAATCATATTTAAATTAAAATCATTTCAAATTTCCTTTTATCATTTTTTAAATTATTTTTACGAAAATTCATTTAAAACCACAAATCTATACATAATTGCCACTTTTAAGCATCATACATGTCTATATTCACGTGTATACTTTGAGATGGTTCAATCCATAATTTGGTATAAAAAAACTCAACGAAACAAGGTCACAACACTTTATAGTCTAAGTCCAAAACGTGCAGGTAAAACATGCGACCGAGAGTAAAGCACAAAACATCCGAATATCTTCTAAAATCCCCCTATAAGCATCAGGAGAATAGATAAATGATAAAACATTTATCAATTCACTCTCATAGACGACAATAACAATGTCAAATAGTAATTGAATTGTAGTAAATAAATTTGTTTTGAATAACGCATGTGGATAAGGGACTTTGAGAGTCTGTTTCATGCTCTTCTGCTTGCTCGACTCCAACACTCCATGTACATCAATGTTGATTATGATCACTACTTTTGGTTCACTGGATGTTAGTCTTCGAGATGCCTTGGAATGATTTATGGATGTGTTGAATCCTTTTTTTTTTAATATAACGCTTACATTTGTTGAAGGTTTTCACGTACGTTAATGAGAAAAATAAGTTAATGAGTGTAGTATCATGATCAAAATAGGAATAGATATAAAAAATAAATATCATAAAATAATATGTATCAGAAGGTTGATTAGTGTAATACAATGATATTACTACATATGCATGAGAAAATTAACAATCAAAATAATATTAAAAAGAACTTCCTTGACAAATGATATTGATGGAAGAAAAGAGTCAAAGGAATATGTCAGAGATAATGGAGGATTGATGTGGATTGCACTCTTTTTAACACAAGATGGCTCTCTCTCTAGAGTCTCTCTCTCCCCCTCACTCAAAATGTGAATAGTCTAAATTTCATCATCTCCAAAACTTGTGTTTCAACCACTCCTCCAATGGTTGAAGTGCCTAAGTACTTATAAAGGCAAGGGATAGCTCAAGAATGAAAACATGGCTAAAATTAACAACATAATCCAACTACATGTGAGGCTATAGATGCATATGCTCATGTATTAATGTTAGACGTTGTTAGACACAACATTTAACATAGCACACTCACGGTTGACAATCAACTGTTGTTATTAATGTTGAAATCTTGTGTTAACAAAAAATGAATAAGGACGAATAACTATCACTAGACATACAAGATTAATCAAAATAGGAACGTGTTTGAATTTGGAAATTTTCGAAAAAAGATAAAGCGAAAAGTTTACTTTGCATAGGAGGCCACAACTACAAGGTGTTGGATGCAAAGAGTTACTGCATCTAACATTAGATGCTACGAAATTATGTCAATAAAAAAACTCAAACTTTCAATATTGTACTACAAGATAAGAGAAATATTCTTAAAAAAAAATTCCAAATTTGGAAGTAATTCAAATGCATGCTTGAAGAATATCTAGGAGGTATTGTTAGATGTAAGGACTGTTGCATTTTACTCTAATTGATAACTCTCATGTCCAAAGTCCAAATAAGCTGAAACTATTAGATATTGAAATTTTGGATGTAATGAGGCTTCTAGTAAAATTTCGTCAAATTTGAACATAATTTGAGTATACAACTGCAATTATTTTTGCAAGATATCAACCAGAAGTATTGGACATAAGAGTCTTTGCATCTTATGTTGGATGTAAGAGTCTTTACGTCTTATGTTGAACACAAATTTGCTTACATATAACACCTTTTTGGTCCAAATAAGATGAAATTTTCTAAAAGTGAAGTATAAGACGTAAGAAAATTGATTGTAAAATTAAACAAATTTAGAAATCGTTTGAGTATTCTATTGTAGTGATTTTTCTAAGGTATTTAGAAAGATAAGTTGGATATTTCACAAGATGGATTTGAAATGACGAAATTACCCTTATAGTCGTCAAGACTTAGAGAGAGATATGACAGTGCAATCAGATGAATTCGAATATCAATGAGGAATGAGAGTGGAATGAGCCCAACGACAAATTTAAATGTGATAGAAACTAAAATTCTTTTGAAAAACGTTAAAACGAGGTATCTACAACTCATAATCTAGCATGCAATTCACCATTCAATCTAGAAAATATACTCCAATTCAAGCACATACATAAATCTAACATGCATCTAAATCAATAGGTAAAACTTCATTTTAAAATCTTGGAGAAGTATGTACCTTGAATCTAAAAAACAAGTGAACCCAACTCCAACGTTGACAATCCACGCATCACTGGTGCTCCATTCATGGCTTTTCTCTCTCTCAATCACTACCAAGCCTACCCACAAATCCAAAACAATGGCCAAATCACACAAGGAACTCAAAACAATATTGTCAACTCCCAACCATAAAAGACATAAGCAAAAAAGAAGAAATGGGTTTTGTAGTTTAGACTTAAACCTACCTCTTCACACACGTGTTTCTTTACCACAACCAAGGACGGGATGGTCAAAGGAGGCTCCAATCTGCAGTACCCTAGTTACCAATTGTAGACACCGTACTTTGACAACCACTCATTGGTGGATTACTCTAGAAGAGCGCATCTACAATAACGAGGTACTTTTCCACATCAAAGTCCATTTCATGTCCCAAAATCAACCCAAAAATACTCTAAAACCTACCCAAAATCCTAAAACCTGCCCAACACCATTAACCAACCCCAAAACACCAAGTCTAAACCCACTTGTGGCCTAAATGAGTGTTAGAGAAGGCTAGGATCCAAGCAAAAGGATCTAACTTAGGAGGGCCACGTGCTAATTGCGTGGGCAGGTCATGCGGGTCTGGGATACGGTTGCCTTAGGTCATTAATGGCAGGTAAGGGGTTGAGTTGTCTTTTCACTAAGGGAACATCTAATCTTTGCTTCCCATTAGTCCACTTGGATCTGGGCATGTTCCTTGGTGTCCCTTGACTATCAAACCCCTTTGTCTAATCCAAATTCTCATCTAATCCCTACTTGATTAAATCCAAACCACTCCTATTAATCCCCATTTGAATCAACGAGCCAGCTCACTTCCTTTCCTCTATAAAACTTACACTCATGTCCAACAGCTCCTCCTTTTGGATCTCTGACCTCACTAGACTCCTAACTCCGTGCACCAATCGTTCCTGAGCAACCACCCCCTTTAGCCACCTATTTTCAATGACCACTCCATCACTTCCGGCCATCTAGTACACACCATACTCCCTCTTGGCCTCACATCGACTGCATAGTGCCAGAGCACACTCCACTCTCCCGACAAAGCCTCCTCTCTCGCTCAAGCAACCCACGACATTCGTTGGCCGTCCACCTCCGTCCAGCCACCTCCATTCCCGACTAAAATCTGCACCTCCACATCCTAACCACTGAAACACTTCGTTTGATCCCACATTATACACCTGAGCCTTCTACCAATCACACCACGCTCCTCTGGACTCGTCTCTCCCATCGTCGAGCCTCCTCAGCCCAGAGAAATGTTGTCATGAGCCGTCGTAGGAAGGGGCAACCCACTAACACTCCATAGGTTCCTCTCGTCCCCTAATGTGTGTTTATCGTCTCCTTCACGTTTCCATTGCTTTGTCACCTCATTTCATGTATGTTTTATCTGCATTTGTCATGTAATTTTAGCATTGCACCCATTTCATGCATTCACCATCGATGTTGGGTTCCGACGAACTTGAAAATGGCTGACAACCTATGAGCTTCTTCTCATCCCATCCCAGCATATCATCACCTCCCTCTTGCCTCTCTTAATCGACCTAAATGGTCATTTGACACTCCTTGCTGCCTAGATAACCAACCGAGCTTGTGGTTGCCAGCGAGACGAGGGGAAGACGGTGGAAGGTCATCACTACATACACTTGCATCCATTTTGCATCTATGGACTCCTCTTCATCCTCTTGGACCACTAGAATCGTCAGAACGCCTCCCCAAAATCCACAATTGGAGAACTCAGTCGAGCTCGCCAGAGGAACCCATTTCACGACGGGAAAGATGAGTAGAATCATCTAGCTAGTTGCGACCCTGTCTGAGTGCCCAAGTATGTTCTCTTAACTCTCCTCTAGCCTCCCAAGCATCATACAACATCCATATTTAGCCACATTTAGATCTGGAGTGAGGTGAAGCTCACTGCTTTGTTCTGCATCTAATAGGCGCATGTTGATTGTCCAGAAGAAGGGTGGGGGTAGGTTGTGCAGTTTGCCTAGTCTAGAACAGGCAACTAGCCAAGCTCCATAGCATTCTGTCATTCCGTTTTTCCCATTGATCATGCATTGTTTACCTTCGAGTTTCTATATCTACATATCCTCGCTTGCATTGCATTATTTTCTCATATTTTCTTACATTCCGCATTTGTGACCGCGTCGGACCCGGAGGGAGGCGGGAAAGGGATCACAGCCATGCCAATACGGCGAAGGCGTAAGGATAGGAGAAAAGAAAAAAGGGAGTCGTCACCTAGTCTTTTAAGGGAAAGACGAGGAAAACCACAAAAAGATGAATGCATGTGATGCAGATGGGAAGGCGGGATGTCTGCTAACCAGAGGATGGGTAAGGATACCTATTACGCACGAGGAATGTATTAGGCACCCTCGTGCGCCCGAGAAACTCGGTCTTTCTAGTCCAAATGCTTGCTAAAGGTTTGATGAATGTGTGTTTGCTTATTCTACATGCTTATGCAAGAATGTGATTGAAATCATGCCAAGTCAAAATCAAAGGGGAAAAGAAAGTTAATCCGAGGGTCGCGTATAGGCATGGATAATGCCGCTTTGCTGTACACCCGTAGGCGATGAGGAAAATCGT